>VDFB02040337.1:0-46408 GCA_007258455.2 Sequoia sempervirens | reverse complement strand
AAGTCAAAGGTGACGTAGAGCTGATCGTCCAACAGGTCAGAGAACAATATCAAGTAAGGAAAAGTTTCCTTATGTCTTATCGACAAAGGGTGTGGAATGCAATTGACTGGTTTGAAGTATTCAACATCAGGTACATACCACACGAGCAAAATAGCGGAGCAAATGCCCTTGCCGTATCGATTGCTCTTTTCATGCCCCGTTATGACTTCTGTCAGAATGCCTTCGCTATTGAGCTCGTTTATAGGCTAGTTGTCCCCGACAATTGCGACAACTAGCATATATTTGATGATGTTGGTGACATCAAGGAGTTCCTCTGCATGGGGGACAATTATCAAGAACTGTTCTTTGAAGATAGTGCTTCTCTTTTCAAAGAATCAATAGCGGAAGATTCTGAAGCCACGGAATCCGACATCATCCAACTAAGAGGCAGCAATATCCCAAAGTGTTTAGTATCCTTGGAGGATATATTTGATAGACATGACAAACATGTTCAAGATCAAAGGAATTCTAACAACAAGACATTAGCTGATTACCAACAAGTCAACATTGGTACAGAAGATAAGCCTCGACTTGTCAACTTAGGCAAATGTTGCACTGTAGAGGAAAGCAACAGCTTCATCTCCCTATTCAAGCAATATCGAGACGTCTTCACATGGTCTTATGAAGATCTCAAAGCATTCAAGCCAAAGGAATTGTCTCATACAATTCCACTCAAGTCTGATGTCAAGCCTTTTAAGTAGAAGCAAAGACACTACAACTCATGTGTTCAAGATACAATCTACACAGAGGTAAAAAAGATGGTGGATGCGAAGATCAAATTTCCGATCCACTATTCTACTTGGGTGTCGAACATAGTTCCTGTACGCAAAAAGAACAGAGAAATCCGGATTTGCGTAGATTTCAGGAACTTGAACCAGTCATCGCTAAAGGATAATTATCCTTTACCTATCATGGAGCATACATTGCAAACAGTAACTAGTTCAGAGATGTTGTCATTACTTGACGGCTTCTCCAGATACAACCAGATTGCAGTGGCCGAAGAAGACCAACTCAAAACGGCGTTCACCACCCCTTGGGGAATGTTTGCCTATGAGAGGATGCCTTTCGGCCTCATCAATGCCAGTGCTACTTTTTAGCAAGCCATGGACTTGGCATTTGGCGACTTAAAGGACAAATTGATAGTCATCTATTTTGAAGACCTTACTGCATTTTCAAAGAAGCGGCAAGATCATTTTTAGCACTTAGTGAAAGTGTTCAAGAGGTGTAGGTACCACCACATATCATTGAATCCGAAAAAGTCCCTCTCTGCAGTGACAAAAGACAAGTTGCTAGGCCACATCGTCTCAAGGAAGGGACTCGGATAGACCCTAATCGGGTTGATGCAATCAAGGACCTGACTCTCCCTACAAATAAAATTGGGGTACACTCCTTCAACAAAGTTAACTTTATACGAAGATTTGTACCCGACTTCTCTGAGTTGACTAAAGACATTCCAGCAATGATGAAGAAGACGACCGCCTTCAAGTAGACCGAAGAAGGAAGGCGTTCGAGAAAATAAGGGAAGCCATCAGTAAAGCGGCAATGTTGGTTCGATTTGATTTCAATAAAGAGTTCATTCTTTATTGTTACGCATCGGAACATATTCTCTCTACCATACTGACCTAGAAGTTGAATGAAGAGATTGAGTCACCGATTGCTTTCATGAGTAGCAACTTCAAGGATAGCGAGTCTCGGTACTCCCAGGTAGAAAAAAACGCGTATGTAGTTGTGAGAGCTATCAAGAATTTCAGATTCTACATCCTAAACTCTCACACCACTGTGTATGTTACAGACCCCGTAGTCAAAAGTGTCCTTACTCAACAAGAGATGGGAACCAAAAGAGGCAACTGGATCGCAAGAGTCCAGGAATATGACTTGGTTATCAAGCCTACCAAGCTTGTTCGCAGGAGAGGTCTATGTCAACTGATGGCAAAAGATGGTGATCTAAAGCACCAAGCTGTTGATGGCGTCCCAAGAACAGAAATGGAAGAATTCCCAATGGTCTTACTAGTTGAATTTGCTCAAGAATAGTACATAAAATTGTGGTACTTTCTGACCTACGGGGAATTCCCAACACACTTGGGTAAGCAGTAGAGAAGAACTCTAAAACTACAAGCACAAAGCTATGTGCTTAGATGAAATGTTCTATACAAGCATGGGCTTGATGGAACGTTCCTACTACGCGTCAGTAAGGACCAACAACAGCGGTTGTTGGAAGCATTTCATAACCAAGCATGCGGTGGCCACTTCTCATCAAGGGTTACTGCATTCAAAATCCTGCGAGCATTGTTCTTTTGGCCAACTTTGTTATGCGACGCATATGACTGGGTGCACAGATGCACATTGTGCCAACAATTTGTTGGTAAACTCAAGCTGTTAGCCCTTCCACTAAGGCCGGTGGTGATAGATGCTCCATTCCAACAATGGGGCATAGAATTTGTAGGACCCATCAACCCACATTCCAGTAAGGGACATGTCTATGTCCTTATGATGACAAATTACTTCACTAAATAATTTGAGGCAATCCTTACAAAGCAAGCTACTTCTGAAGTGGTGTGTAACTTCCTCAAGGAGAACATCATTACATGCTTCGGAGTACCAAGAAAGATTGTGACCGACAATGCTACAAGCTTCTCATCAGAGGAGTTAGTAGAATTCTATTTCGACTACGACATCACATTGTCCCACTCTTCAGATTATCATCCACAAGGCAATGGACAAGCCGAGTCATCTAGTAAGAACATCGTCACGATAGTGCGCAAGATGGTCGATTCCAATCAACGGGCTTGGCACCAAAAGTTGTATGACGCTCTTTGGGCTAATAGGATCACACCCAAGAGAGCTATCGGCACTTCACCCTTCACTATCCTATATGGCATGGAAGCTGTATTGCCCATCATTCTAGAGTTGTCCGCCTTACAGCTGGCAACCGCAATAGAAGATGAGGAATTCAAAGATCCCATCGAGAAACGTATCTTGTCCCTAATGAAACCTCAAGAGGAGAGGGTGGAGATAGTTGATAAAATCACTCAACACTAAGAGCGAGTGAAGAAGATCTTTGACTAGAAGGCTTGACAACGAGACTTTGAGATTGGAGACAAGGTCCTATTATGGGACAAAAGACACGAACCAAAGGGAATGCATGGTAAATTTGGCTCCCTTTGGCTGGGGCCGTTCCTGATCCATGATATTGCAGGAGAGAATTCTTACATTCTCTCACTTTCAGATGGAAGGCTCTTCCCACTGCCCTACAGCAGGCAGTACTTGAAACATTTCGTCCCTTCGGGGATAGGGTGAGTACTTTGTAAATATTTTCCTTTGCTTTAACGTTATGTTATGTGTTTCCCCATTCAGTAAAGTATTGTCGTGTTTTAGGTGATTTCTTAGGTTGTCTGGTTGTAGGTGAATAAATTGGTGAGCCCAATAAATAGGTGAGCTCTAATTTTTAGGTGTGTTAGGAAATAAGTCCTAACTCTGTTACCCAACTATTAAGAATACTGGTCTACGAAACTTGAGATTCTCGATTCTCCTATGCCGTAGGTATCCGACATGGTCACCAGACGGAGCCTAATGTTGTACCCAAAATACATTTTTGGCATTCTGCTTAAATTGAGCTAAATCATGTAAAAATGCCATCAAAAGTCGGTTTTAGGTCAAACCAAACATAAGGTCTTTGTGGGGAACATATGTGTAAAATTCTGAAAAATTGAAAATTAGGGTTTTGTACCCCTATTTTCAGGGAAACCCTTCAAAATAGGACCTTCCCGAAAATGATTGAAAATGATTTTGATAGGATTAATCGACTTCACGATCACACTGGTCAAGTCATAATCATCAAAAGACATGTTTTACTCTGGTGGTTCTATTTCTATTTTTTCAGGAACAAAGTTAGGAGCTTTGTAGCCATTAATGGCAGATTGGCCAGTACCAGGTGCTGAAAGCTAAGCTTCAAAAGCTTCAACACAACCATGGCAGAAAAGGATAAAAAAAGATGTTGTTTGATGGAGGAGATTCTAGAAACTAAAAAAGGCCAAAATTTGGCTCTCTGGAAATGCTACCAAGGAGAACACAGTTCAAAATGCCAAAAGCGTCCCTACTAGAGAGAGGTGCCCTTGGATCTCAAGGGCCAAATGTAGTCCCCAGATTCATCCAAGGCAGTCACCCTCTTTGTGTTCTTGCTGGATGGACAATGAAACATTCAACGAAATCATCTAATGAAGTGATCACCGACAAATGTCATTGGAGTATGAAGAGGTTGTTGACGAAGAACATCCAAAATGGCTGTCTAGCATAAAAAAGCACCCCTACTGAAGAAAGGCGCCCTTTCTTTGGGGCACTCAGATGCAATCAATTTGCTGAGTGACCTCCAGAATGACCTCCGTTTGGATCGATCTCGACAACAAAACTGTCAGCGAGGACATCTGACAAGGCAATCATTTGATGACAGAGATCAAACTGAGGCAGTTTTCAACATGAAAAAATTGGATAGAAAGGAAAAAGCACCCCTACTGGAGAAGGGCGCCCCTACTTCTTGAGACGTAAAACTGACTTTCAGGAGCTAAGAAACCAGTCATCTATTTCAGGACTGAGTTGGTCACTTGATGAATCGTCAAGCAAGATTGTCCGACTTGCCGGTCAGCGGAAATATCAGATCGAAGCACGAAGGGTATAAAATGGTGAAAATGAAGAACAATCATGAAAATTGACTAAGTCAGGGCTAAAAGCGCCCCTACTGGAGAAAGGCGCCCTTTAGTCTGGAGCCTCAAACTCAAGTTTTTGTCGTGATTGCTCCCAGGCATACCCCTTCAAGTTGGTTATATCTCAACAACAAAACAGTTAGCAGCTGCCAGAGATCAATTGAACGACTGCGAGCAAGGATCAAATCGAGGCACTTCAACTCAAGAAAAAGTGAAAAAGTGCTCAAACTTAAAATGGACCCCTAAAATGGTCAATGAAAGGTTTGCTGACTTCAATTAAGATATTTTGGAGGAAAACTTGGCCAAATCATCCCAAGATCAGTGGAAATCAACTTTTTGAACTCCAGATTAGGCCAAATGAGGCTTAAGACATGAGTTGGCGCCCAAACTTCAAGGATTCAGGCTTAAATCAATATAAAGCAAATCTAGGCATCCCATTTTCGTTATCTCTTTTACAGGTTGAAGATCAAAACAACAAATTGCTCTCAAAGACGTCTTTTTAAGATTTGGCAAGGTTTTTTGACCGTTCAATATTTTTTGAAGATCAGTGGCATAAGGAGATTTCTTCTCAGAGGTTGAATTCAGAGGCAGATTTTCTCAGGGAGACAACTAATAACTTCCAATCCACCTCTTGTCTACTTCCTCTTTTCTTGTCTTAGGTTTTCTTCCATGTCACAGAAATCAACAGGTTACAACAGATCTGACCAACTGGGTGTGATCAAGATAATTTTCCAATAAAACCCATCTTGTCAAATTTTCCAAAAACAACAAACTTGTTGTCCCTATTTTTGCGGGATTTTTTGAAAAGTCTCAGGCTCAAAAATTCGAGGAACTGGGTTTGTTCAGCATTGAAGCAAGAACAAAACCCATGTGCTAGATTTTTTCCGGAAAAATACTTCTCGGCAGGCGCTATTTGTAAGGGTTTTCGGAAAGTGTCAGAATAGGGTCGTGTGCCCAGTCAATCTTTAAGTCTTTCAAGATGCAGTACTCCCAGGTGCAATACAAGACCAAGACCGCCTTGTACCATGATTTTTTGAAAACGACTGACATCAACTTACATCAAAAGAACCCAGTGGTCGATTTAGAAGATTTGGAGGGCATGAATCAAATCACATTACAGAACATAGAAGAATCTGAATTGCTTTAGGCTGCGTCCATCCCCATCACATTATAGAGTGTGGAGCTTGTAATCGCTTGCATTAAGCATTACAATCCTACCACGAGAGAAATCCGATCAGTGGATGGGAGGGTAATTTGCAGTTTGAAACCAAAGGACATTGAAAAATGTTTTGATATTCCACCATGCCCTACCAATGTGGTCATATCAGTGACACAATGCGAAAGAGCATTCGAGGCAGCCAAGGATAAATGCCAAGGAATATTGGCAGAAAGATGGCTAAAAGCGAAAAAGACCAACTTGCCTGAATTTGTTGGATGAGGAGAATTCAAAGACGAGTGCGCAGTGCTAATCACTCTACTCAACAGGATCACTAGATAGGAAGAGGGCAATTAGTTTCAGTCGTGGATGTACACGTCATTGCCAAGATTATCAGCAAAAGCGAACATTACGACTGGACCACTCTGATCAATGACACACTCCACCAATAGATTATCGGGTTTCTAGAGGCTCATAGGTTCCACATGTGTTCCTATCTTGTATACCTGATTGCCTTCCAAGGCGAGTTCAGGATACTAAACAGTGTGGAGACCTTAGGTGTGCAAAAGGTCCATGAACACTTTTCGTGTCTTGAGTTTACTCAAGCAGAAAGACACTTCAAACGGACAAGTCACCTTTTCATCATGCACATTGTATGAGTCCTCGACCATGAGATGCACCTGTGTATATCACCGACAGCTAAGGAGGCAATCGTGGATTGGGCGGATTGGTTTATCCAATTCCCCACTTTCACCTACATACGCATGTATGGTTACATTGGTCATCCTGCCATGATGCCACGCTACCCTTCAGATAGGGTAGTCTTCATGGAATTCCTCAAGCAGTTGGCCAAAGTTCACACTCACCTATGCTTGAAGAAGAAGATAGCTGCAAACTTTCCCATTCAGATAGGACTCTATAGATGTAGAACAGTGACAAATGCCAAGTTGATGAGTCAAGAGACGGTGAGACTTAATATCAAATACCTCATTGAGAGAAGGTCATATGATCACAGAGGCCTCTATGCATCACATCTTGAGCAATGCTCATCAAATGAATTTTCTATGGGGGATTAGTGGGTCAATTGTGACGATGAGTATGAGGTACGAAGAAGAAACTATAGCAAGTTTAGGCTCTCACAAATTGCTAGCCTATCTGATGATGAAGGGGAAGTTATTCTCCCCTCATTCTTCGTAGATTCAGTGGAGTAGATTCAGTGGACTCACAACCGCTCGGAAGAGTGGATTGGTATGCTAAAGAAAACCCATCTATAGAGGAGAGAACTTGTAGAGTTGTCAGAAACAGTCAACTCTACCTTGATAGCAAGGAGACAAGGAAGGTAGTACTTCCTAGAACAGAGCCGCCTAAGGTTCAATCTACACTACCTTCCACATCAAGGAAGAAGCCCAGGCAGAAGCAATGGAGCAATCCTCCCAAAGGGATGCAGATGTCAGGACACACAAGGGGAAGAACACATGGGTTATATGTGGAGACAGCCATAGACACACCCAAGATAGTCATGGGAATCGCTGCCCCCAAGCTAGTGATTGAGATAGTCACTACAGAGACAGAGCCAATAGCAGAAGCAGCAGTAGCAGAAATGGTGCCTGTAATAGAGACAGAGCCACCTACATCACCACCATCACAGTAGTCACAAGTCCCCATCAACTTGGACTCTCCACTGAGAGACGTCACTCCAGCACAATCTCATTCATTGGGCATTCAAGGGCCCAATATTCCTCCTAGCGAGGCTAGCCAAGATTCTATGTGGCTTGAGGGTTTCCTGGAAGGAAGAGGGAAAGGCCATCATATGAGCTTGACTTCATAGAGTTTGATCATGTCCCACAAGACATGTTGGCAAAGAAATTGAAGCAAGTACATGTGGAGAGGAACATAGATCATGAGTTTATCATAGAGACTGGTGCCCCACTTGAGGACAAAAACATACATGAGGTATGAGTTGAGGACTTCACATTGTCCAAACTCAACCTCAGAAAGACCACACGTTAGGTGGAGGTAGACCTTCTTGGAATTCCCTTAGTGAGCGTCCAAGAGAGGATGGCTAAGGATGGAAAGGACAAAGCAGCCTTAAAGGCTGAAAATCAACAGTTGAGAATGTACATTTCTAGCTTGATGCACGACACCCCGAACGTCTTAGCCTTGTGTTGGCGTTTAAATTCGCACCTTTGGAATGCGGATTTGAAATGGACAGCTCTGCACAGATAAACTACTCTTCAAATTAGGAGGGGAAGCTCCCTCTTGCTGATGGTGTGAAAGTAAATTAAATCTAATTTGCCTATCTTTTTGGTTCAGCTAGAGCATAAGGTTTATAAAACTCAAAACGCCGCAGTTGAGATTTTTTGATTAAGGAATTTCAACTACGACTAACCTGCGCTAAAGACGTTTCTAATTTCTCAAGTAAATGCAGAGCAAGAGAGTTAGAAATGGACAAGGTTTGATTCTCTGACAAAGTGCTTAAATAAACTCTTTCTCAACATACATCTACTTACTTTCAATGCAAGCTGAAATTAAGATCACATAAGCATAACACAATAAACAGAAACTTGAGACATTATATCAAGGCAAAAGAGGCTCAAGAATTTATTTCTCAAATTTCTGGAACAAAGATTACACTAAACACATCCACGGAAGAAGAACTTGCAGCTAAAGAGGCTTGCAAACTTGCTCTTACACAAAGTGAACTGACACTGAATAATAACTTGCTGCATTACAGGCACACAATTTGCTATCACAATAACCGTTAAGAAAAACAATGAGCAAATGCTCTTATTTATAGACAAGTAGAGCAGTAGGGAACCCTAAAATCTCCTTGCTTTTACAACTAAGACTTGCTCAACAAGAAAGCTTTATTTCTAAAACTAAAAGAAGATAACATCTAACCACCTAAAAAAGCAAGAAAAGTAGGAAATGCCAACTATTACATTTTATCTTCTTTCTCTTCTTCAAAGAATAGATAAGAATTGTTCCGAGAATAGAAAGAAAACATAAAGAAAGCTTCTAGATGAAAGCCACTTGAAATCTCAATCACATCCACTAAAAAGCAACAAACTGTGTCCCTATCAGGTGCATCTATACCTTCAATAGCAAAGTTGCGCTTTTCTAAGATATCCTCTCCATCTGCAATTGATCTCAGGAAATCTTCAATCTCATTGGCCGCTTTCTCGAACTCTTGCTGACATCATGGAAATGTGACTTGGCAGAGTCTTATGTATTTCCTTCATCCACTTTTGTGCAATCTTCTTATTGTACTTGTCCTTGTGCATCTCCCATATCCTTTCACATTGGCTCTTAGAGATAGTCACACTTTCAGGCCAAGGGGGGAATGGAGAAACATTTTTCGATCATGTCAGGTTTCAAACTACAAATCAATCGGCCATCAACTGATTGAATCTCCTGTGTCGCCGGATTGTAATGTTTGATGCAAGTGATTACAAATTTGAGACTCTGAAGTGAGATAGGAATGGTTGCTGCTGCGAGAAGTCCAGAGTGTCCTAGGTTTCTGATTGTAGTGTTTCTTGCGCTCTCCAAAGCGTGTAGATCAAACACCGGCTTGATGTGATGCAAGTTCGTCTCAGCTGTTTTGATGAAGTCGTGGTATAGTACTGACTTGGTCTTGAAATCATTGGGAGTGTATTCCATTATGAAAACTTTGAAGAATGACTGTAAACTCGCCTATGTTCAGACATGTTTTGAGCAACTTACTATTTTTAGAATGCTGGTTTTTCTTCTTCAAATGGACAAAGTTTTGAATTTTTTTCTGAGATACGGGTTTTGCTCATAATTTTGTTGCAAGACAACCCAAATCACCCGTTTTTAAAAATCTTGAGTGTAGACTGAAAAAACAACAAACCCTAATTTTTTCAAATTTTCAAGAAAAAGCTAACATCTGGGTTTTGTTCAGAATACAATTTGGAATAAACCCAGTTGATCAGATTTGAAAAATACTGAGGGCTGATTGAAAAAGCAACAAACCCTAGGATCTGCAATTTTCTTGAAAAAACTTGTGATATGGGTTTTTTTAAGAAGAACGTTTTAAGAGGACCCAGAAGATCAAAATTTGAAAACTCTGATGATTTCTCTGACATGCAAGGAAAAAGCAGCTGCTGCAACTTGAGAAAACTCCTCAAAAATTCTTCAGAAAGATGAGATGAAAAGACCTAGATGGCTGAAAATTGAAAACCTTGACCTTCTTCAAAAATTCGACGTTCTGGATGAAAAATGCATGAAAAACAAAGGTTTTATGTTGCTGGTCTGAAAATTAATGAAGAACTTCTTGAAAATCTTGAAATAAAAACATCAAAGTTGCTGCTCCTCTTCAACTTGGATGCCACCTACAAAGAATAATGAAAATTGAATGATAAAAGCCTCTTAAATATGCTCTAGGCTTGAGAAAACCCTACTTTCTTTTTGCTTTTATCTTCAAAACCCTAAAATCTGCCTATTCATTGAACTTGGACATTCTCTTCATCTTGAAATTTTGAAATTTCAAAAATTTTAGCTAAGGCATGGCAACTTGGGCACCCTTCTTGGCTAGAGGCGCCAACTTCTCCCAGACTTGGTCATTTTATGAGTTTTTTCAACTTTTCTCAATTTTGAAACCCTACTTTGATTCTAATCTCCGGCTTCCAGATTGATTTGATGGACGAGCTGAATGTTTCATCATGAAGCTTGATTGATTTTAAGAAGATCATCCTGGAGGCAGCTTCGACTAAAAACTTTGTTTGATCCTTCAAAATCATGGGTGCCCATCTCCTTTTGGGGCACCCAACCTTCACAGTGTTAGCTATTTTTATATGATTTTCAAGTTCTTTATTTCCCTTTGATCTTTGATGAAATCTCAATTTTGGGAGCTACACTGATCAGATTGACTGACCGTCTAATTCACTAGATAGCTAGACTGAATCTAAAGGAATGATCTTGGAGACTGTATTAGCAAATTCTATCATTTCAAGCTTCAAAATCTTGGGTGCCTTTCTTCACTACGGGTGCCCATGTTCACCAGACTTGGCCATTTTGTTAGGTTTCTTCATCAACTCTTCTCCAGATGATCGTGTCAGATCTGATGATCCGGACGTTTGATTGGCTGATGGTTGGGCTCATTACGGAGCTGAGAAGATTCTGAGAGGGGTCCTCTAGGAGTAACTTCATTAGAAAGTTGAATTTGAGGCATCAAAAGCTTGGGCGCCCAACTTCACCAGGGTTAGCCATTTTTTTGTATTTTTCTTTTTTGCTTTTGATTTTCGACATTTAACTCTTGTCAAGCCCCTTGTTCCACCTCCTGTATCTGACGACTGCCAACTCGGATTGACAAGTTGATAGTCTCGTTGGAAAGCCTGATCAATTCTGAAGAAGTCATCGTGGAGGCTTCACTGGCAAAATCATCCATTTGAGTCCTCAAAAACTTCAGTGCCTTTCTCTTCTAGGGTCGCCCATTTGCTCCAAACTTAGAATATTTTCATCTGATTTTCATCTTCGAATTTGAACCTTCATTCTATACCTTCAGCTCAATCAGGATTTGACGGAGATTGACAAATCAGATGCTCTGATGAAGACATTCGTTGCAAAGCTGACTGAATTCTGAAGAGATTGAGCTCATTTGCAAACCCTAATTGCTAAATTTTCTCTTTCAAAAAGTTGGGTGCCCCTGGGCACCTGGGGCACTAAAAGTTCCCAGACTTAGAAAATTTTCTGACATTTTCATGATTTTCACTCTGTCTTCTATTTGAAAACTCCACGTTTGATCTCGAATTCCGGGTGACTAAATTATTTGATGACTGCACTGTCAGACTCGCTGCAAAGCTAGGAGGATTCTGAACAACTTTACCTGGAAGTTCAAACCCTAATTCCATCATCTGGTGCTCTGAAAAGATGGGCACCTATCCCCTTTTGGGGCGCCCATGTCAAGCAGACTTAGTCAAATTCTTGCAGATTTCAACTTCCTTGCACGTTCTTCAACTCATCTTCTTGTTCAATGCTTGCGTGTTGAATCTGGCACCTGGCAATTGGCTGACCTCCATTTATGACTTCGAAGCTCCTGAAATGCTTCTTAAAAAAAAGAATAGACCCACTAGGGAAAAACTGATCTTTTTGAGATTCTGATTGCACTAGCCTGATATGGAAGTATTTTGAGCCATTCAAAATCAATTTGGACCTGTTGATGTGATTTTCGTGATCGCACCAACACAGAATAATATCGCCAACGGCTACCCTATTCTCTCTTGATCAAAGTATCCAACACGCTAAGATTGCAAGAGAGTTCGTGCGTTCAACTCCAAGGTTCCTTCAGTGTGAATAGTCTTAGTTGGCTCGATGTGATTTGCTAGTATTTCAAGGGGACTTACACAATTGTTCGACAATTGACAGCAAATAGCAGATTAAGGGCTTTCATGTAATTCGGATGATTTAGCAATTAAGTGCAAATTTTCTAACGCTAGCCAGAAATGAATTGAATTTAAAAGAGTGTAGGGCCTAAGAAGTTTATGTTCTATCTAAGGACGGGACGTGGGATCAATCTTGACAGACTTCGACCAGACTCACTTGCCTCACGTTGGACAACTTACACAAAGTCGGTGCAATCTTCAAGGGAGTGACAAGAGGTTTTCAAATTATAACTCAACATGTAAGTACCATCAAAACGACGCATACAAACACATGAATCACAATCGAAGTTAAGTTTGTAATGTTTTCCAGTTGACCACACAAGGAAATCTGCCTCACGTTGGACAACTTACACAAAGTCGGTGCAATCTTCAAGGGAGTGACAAGAGGTTTTCAAATTATAACTCAACATGTAAGTACCATCAAAACGACGCATACAAACACATGAATCACAATCGAAGTTAAGTTTGTAATGTTTTCCAGTTGACCACACAAGGAAAACTTGTCGTCAGCAAGCCGCTAGTGGTATGGATAAAAATGAAGTTGCCTTGATTAACACCACAAATCCATAGCTAACACCTATTTGCATGAAAATGACTACTCTGCTTTACGCTACTTGAAGTCGAAGGGATGAAGAAATCTTGCTAGCTACTCATAACAAAGATGAATTCACCATTCAATGAAAGATCTTTTATTACAATAGTTTTTCGCAACAATCTCTTACAAAGTTTTCAAAGGAAAATTTTCCTTCTCCTTCAAACTACGCTATGCTAAGCTATTACAACTAAAGTGTCTCTGCTCTACTCTCTAGTCTGATCTCTAAGCTCTACTACTCTACAAATGAGGGGGACTCCCCCTTTTATAGATAGCCCAGTCCAACGGACGGCTCAAATTACAATCGGCTGGATGGCCCAGATTGTGCCACCTCAGCCCTAAACAAGATTCACCCTAAAAACCCCACCAAGAGGAGTGAGGTAATAAATGAGCCATTAATGGCCACCATCCTCTAGAAGATTCTTGTTTGGAAACGCGTTCACACTGTTCTTGTTCTTGACTGTAGACTTGATCAAACAACTTCAACCTCTAGCATGGCAGGCACGTTCTCATTTTGAAATTCTAAGACTGCAACCTTATTCTTCTGCTTGATGATGATTTTCCTCTTTAATGTTGTTCTTCAACCTTGAAGTACTTGAGGATCATTTCTAACCTTTGGGCCTTCATCTTTTCCAATCCTGGACTTGATCATTTTTTCCTTGCCACCCGCCTGACTGTGTTGGGTGCACATTGGGTCTTTGAGGAGAAACTCCAACACTTAGCCATTTCTTGCAACTTTTCTTCTTTCATGTTTTGGGTGCAACCGAGATCTCGCGGAAGAGCTCGAAACTCATAACTTTATCTCCCTTCGAAGGTTGTAATATCATCGTGCTTCATCACTTCAAGTCATCGTGCTCTGGCCTCGATGTTCATCCTGCAAAACAGACAAAAAGGAAGAACATTAAAACACTTCATAATATAAATTTACCTTACTCATCTGATTTTCATGCTCTGATCATTGAGGTTTGAGTGATCTCTTCATTTGATAGGGTTCATCATTTTCCTCTAGCACAACTTTTTCCTTTAAATTCCTCTTGCCTTAGAATATTTCCGCATTATCATTCATCCCCCTTAGGGCGCATATGGAGATTTGAGCTTCCGTTTTCATTTCACCGGCTGAGGCGTTCACTTTGACATTTCATCCAACTCTGGCTCGAAAAAAAATGCTTTGATCAAAAATCATCTAGTCATTCAATTTCAAATTCATCACTTAAGGCATTTTTATGTCAACAACACATTTTATTCCCTGCCTTAGAAAATTTAAATTTCCCTTAGGAAAATATCATAATTCAAGTGCCAGTCAAATTCTCCATCTCGAAAGCCTTGGCGAAGTGCAAAAGACACTAAAATCCATTCCTTGTCGAAAATCTTCAATACCCAAAAGAAAATTTCTTTCTGAACTTGTCAAATTCATGGGTATACAACGAAGGGGTTCATTTAATTTTTCTCGAATTTTGAACCTTAGAAAAATAATTTTTAACAAATTTATTTCAGTTCTTCGTTCCTGTGAGTATCTTGTTGCTCCGACTTGAAATTTCCAATCAACCTTGTGAAGCTGGCATCCACTGACTTCTCCTCTGGCAATTTTATTCATATCTCAAGAAATTTCATCACTTCAAGTCTAGGCGTAATTTTCCTCTAGAGAGGTGGAATTTAGATAACACTTAGAAAAGTATTTAAATTCCATCAATATTAGGCATCAAGGAAGAATTTGCCTTAGAAAAATTTTCATTCGTCTACCTTCAATCACTTTGGCTGTGAAGAAAATGTTTTTATCAACTTATTCAATTTAATGTCTTGGGCGCGTTTCACATGTCATGAAGGATATTTTAATTTCAACGCCCAACATATTTTACTTTATGTCTCATCTTGGGCGCATTTCACTTGTTGAGGTGGACTTAGCTTCCAACGCCTTAAGCTCTTCATCACTCTTTATTCATCTTACCTTGGGCGCACTCTACATAGAGAAGAGGATTTTACCACGCCAAGGCAACTTTTTATCAACTTCACCTCCACCTTTTACCTCAAACTCATTCTTTACTTGGCGCATTCAAAGGGGGTAGAGGAAAGTCAACATTTTTTTGTCCTTTTCCTAGCCAATTTGGGCACATTTCACACTTGCAAGAGGATGGGCGCATTTCATATGTGTAGAGGGATGAATCTTTTTCAACGCCTTGGCCCTTGACTTTCTTCCTAAACTTGGGCGCATTTCCTATATTCAAGAGGATGGGCGCATTTTGCTTGTAGTGGAGGATGAAACACCTTTGACTCTTTGAATTTGCTTGATATGGGCGCATTTAGCATGGTGAGAAGGATTTGTTTCAACACTTAGAAACTTTTGCATGCTATTACCGTGAAGTGGGCGCATATGAGGGGTGGTGAGGGATATTGGTCCAGACTTAGAAAAAAATTCATCCCATGCCTTGAAGAGGGCGCATTTGGAGGTGGCAGGAGGATGTTTGTTCAAACTTAGAATATTTTTCCATCCCACTAGTTCTTCCTTGGGCGCATATCACACAGGCAGGAGGATGAACCTTAACGCTTGGAAATTTCTTAGCCACCACCTTGCAAGTTGGGCGCATTTAGCATGTCCAGCAGGATATCTTCAACACTTTGAATTTTTTTAAATCACCTTCTTAGCATGAGGGCGCATTTTCAGGGTGGAGCAGGATTTAGTTCAAACTTAGCCATTTTTCTTTCCTCCTGTCAACTTTTCCATGTCCTGCTATTTATAGTAAGTCCTTGAATTTTCACACTTCTGAAGTTTGGATCGATTTGAAATTTTAAGCATAGGACCTTCATGACCTACTTAACCTGTTCACACTACCATCCAGAGCTGACATGCTAAAAATAGCACGTTTCTGAAGGTGGTTTACTATTTATAGCAACTGCCCATTTTTGAGACCTCCACAACTCCGTTTGACTTGAAATTCGAATGACGTGCTCCTCATCGGGTGACCCGCCCATTGACACTAGCGCCTGTTGCTGATTTACTATTTTTAGCCATTTTCTGGAACGCCTTACTATAAATAGTAAGTGCTCCGATTGCCTTCAAATTTTACCGGTGGATAGCTTGAAAGATGCTAATCGCAGTGGGATACACCGGTTTTCGAAAATTCTGACTTTTTACCCCTCTTTTTAGGTCCCAAAGCTGGAAAACCTAATTTGACTTGCATGTATATCAAATGACCTCCGTTTGACCTCGTTTTTGTTGCACTTCGCCCTGTTTGTGGTTCTGATGCGCTGGGCAGCTGCCGGAATGCACCTGCTAAAAATAGTAAGTTTCTGAAAACTGATCATCTTGCCTTGCATGTCACACCACTGTGAAGCTTTTGAAAAACCCATAAAGAATATGCTGACATGCAAAGAAAACCTTGACATGCAAACCCTAAAAATAGCCTCTAAAGACGGCTCCTGAAAAAGTCTTGATCCTGGTTTGCATGTTACATCGTTGCGAAGGTCTCGAAAAATCCACAAGGAAAATGAAAACATGCAAAGAAAAACTTCGCATATAAACCCTAAAATTTGCTTCGGAAGCTGAACTGCTAAAAATAGCAAGTTGTTGGTTCTGGCTCAAAATTTGCAGATGAGTAGCTTGATGTGTTCTGAATGTAGTGTGACTCTTGGAACTTCAAAAATGCTAAGATAATACCTTGAATTGTACACTTACTAAAAATAGTAAGTTGCCGGAATTCGATGAAACTTAGCTGAGAACCTGCTGGAAGCATATTGACTGCCACGCGAGGGTTAGATCTCAACTTGATTACTTCATTCGATTTTAAGTTGGCCAGAGAGTTCAAAACCCTAATTCTCAGACCTGGCCAAAATTTCACGTTCAGGCTCAAAGATGGGCACATGCCCGGAAAGACAGATAGTAGAAAAGAGAGACAACGACAAAACGATCCAAAAGCAAAGCCAAAAGACTGAGACGAAGCAAAAATTAGGGGGTCCCCATTTGCAATGGGGCGATGTGTGAAAAAGGTCACAACAGGACCCTAGTGGACAAACTTTCTATGTTTAGAAATTTTCTAGTTCTAGAAAAATTTTCAAGTATCCATTTCGATCCAAAATTTCTGATTTTGTGCCTTAGGAATTCTGTCAAACACTTTGCTGGCAACTTTCCAGCTTGCTGGTTTTGTTGTTTCAATTTGTTTGCTTTGATTGTTTTGAAGTAGAAGATGTTTAGAATGCTTGGAATTGTTGCCAATGCAAGTAAACAAATAACTAATAAGAAATGCAAACTCCTTTTGTATTTTCAAATGCATATAGATGAATTGTTGATATGAAATGCATACCTACAACCAAATTACATTTTAACAAGCATTTGGCATGCAAACTAATTCAAATGTGTGTATACAAACATGAATGACATAAGGACAAATACTTTGCATGAAAACTAACCTAAGAATAATGCATTTACATTAAGAGACATTTTGTCAAATAGATGGCAACAAACTCCTTAGGTCTCCCGTCAATATATTGCAATGATAATAAGGTCTACAAGCTGGAATTAATGCTATTATCTTGTGCCAATGAAATCCAATGATAATGCCAAGACTCTTGGCTTACAAATATGCAAATTTCGATGACTAAAATGCAACTAAATAACTGAAACAAAATTCTGGAAGAACCTGGTATGAAATAGCAGCCACCACAAAATATTCGAATTTCCTTAATTGCTGGGATTTGGCCACCAAACTTTGCAACTATCTTCCACCAACCAAGATGCCCCCTTTGCAATTTATTTTAGAATTTTTGGAGCCTTCTTGAGCAAAATCGCACCTACCTAAGAGGGTCGCTCCTGCTGCTTGAAGAAGATGAAAATATAAAATAATTACCAGATGCAAACTTCTCCAATCTGCTCCTAAAATGATTGCCAAGGCACTAGCAATTGATCCCTCAAGTACCCACAAAAATCTGATCCTTCAATGAAGAGCTATGAATCAAAATGCACTTCCTTTCATGGCAGACCTGCAAACTAAAACAAAATTGCAGACCTCCTTTCTTCACTCAAAACTCTCCAAAATTTCTCAATGTAGCTCTATGATGAATATTGATTGCATCCACCTCTCAATTTGGGAATGGGGCCATCACCAAACCCTACTAACCAAGGGAGCATCACCTTGATCAAGCTGTAACTTAGTTCCAGCCAAGAGAAAATTCTTAATATGCAAAGATAATACCAACATAAGATGATAAAAGCTAAGCCCAAGCTTCTATTTATATTCTTGTCAATGTGACTCCTTGATGTGACCCTTTGATATGACTCCTTGATTTGACATCTTGATGTGATCCCTTGATGTGACCCCTTGATGTGACCCTTTGATATGACTCCTTGATGTGACATCTTGATGTGATCCCTTGATATGACCCTTGATGTGACCCTTTGATATGACTCCTTGATGTGACATCTTGATATGACTCCTTGATGTGACCCTAATATTTTAATTTTCACTTAAGTCACTTTATAACCCATTAATATAATTATTTAATATTACCCTTTTGATTTTGTACTTTTGGCCAAAAAATACATCCCCTCACCAAAATGACTAGCTCACGGGAATGGTGAATGAGCTAGCACACAACTCCAACTGTCAGTGTGAAAGTGAGGACATTACAAGACAGGCGTTCCTCCTCTTTAGCAATCCTGATATCCATATCATCGTATTTTGTTGTTTTTAGTAAGTTGTTTCCTAGCCTATACCTCGGACAAGGGTTCCTCCTCCTTGGCAAGTCTAAGATCCAACTTACCGTAAAGAGTGTTCACTTGCATAAAACCTTATCCCAGCATATATCCGAGAGTTCAGAGCCTCGGCCATATTCTAAGGAGACGACAGATTCAAGTGATCCAACCAATCCATTCCCGCTCCTATGCCCTCATACTCTATTTATCTTGAGGAGATAGGATAGATTAAAAGTTAGTTTAGTCATAGTTAAGATCTGCAGAAACTAGAGAAAAGCTTAGCTACGACGCATTGTGTTTGTGAAACCTTGTGTCCTGCCATTGATTAAAAAATATAGGAACCTTAGTACTTTTTTATGCATACATCAGCAAAGAGGGATCTTCCTCTCTATAATCTGAAGGAGCAGTACTATAACACTTGCAATAGCTGACTGTTTCCAATAAGCATTCTAGAGGTGCTAATTGAAATGCCAACACAAGTTTTTTCCAGAATATTCACTTAGAGCTCTCTATCTCTTAGGAGGAGGTTTAATGAGCAAGCAATGCCTAATAGATTGTAAGGGAATCAAAGTTTTTCCTTATTCGACCATTTTAGAGGACGATCATTAGCTGCCTAGATAGTTCAGTTTTGGTTGATGCATCTAATCTCTTATATCATTGTACAAAATTTGTAAGTTCTAAATTAATACAATATTGTGTCATAATTCTTGCAAAGTTCTATTGCTCTTCATTCTTTTTGTTAAAGGACTCTGATAATTTTTGTTGTGGTTGCTCTCTTCATTTAAAATCATTCACTTATTATGCACTCACATCCACTTTATTGTGTTCTCCTCTGGGTTACCTGACTTGTGTATGGTTCATCAAACATCAGAGGGGTGAACAGGTTGCATGGAAATAATGGCGGAGGATGATAATTCATCTGTAAGATCATTGATGAGAGTGATACATCTCAAGGGTGAGGATTTTTAAAATGATCACCGGGAAATCTTAGCTTATAAATAAGTAACAATTGTTAGTTCTTCAATACTAAATGCTCTAGAGTCGCACCAATCCTGTATTTATTGTACATAATTTGTTTATAGTGGGAAGAGCAGTTTGGGTGATTTTGCATCTAACTATTATTTTTTTGAAGTTAGCGAATTGATAGTTTAGATTTGTGTAACTCTTTATGTTTATACATGGATGATTGTTTTCATGGTACATCAGTATTGAGACCGATACTGTTAAAAATGTATGAATTTTAAATTTGATTTTTAATGGGCTATTTTCATTATTTGTGTTTGTGTGCTTTAGTTATGTTGGGATTCAATTTTTGTGCAGTTTTTTAAGTGCACGTACTTGTGCTGATATACCAAATATCAAATATTGTAAAAACATTAATTTCAGTATATCCCAGTTCTTGTGATTTCCAACAACATTTGCTAATTTCACAGGTTCAATAATTTGGCTATGTAGAGTCTTATTGTTGTGGTCATGTTTATCTTGCCAAAACGTTTTTGTATAGAAAGGGATTTATGTTGTAGATTCCTTACCCATTTTAAGTAGTGTGATGTACATTCATAAATATGTTTAAAAAACTTCTTCTATACATGGCCATCTGAAATTCTTGAGTACGATTTATTGAGCTTTTTTAGATTTTTGACCACTAAGAAATTGATTTCTTTAGATTATAGTTGTCAATTGTTGACATGCTCTTTCTATTTGACATTTATGGAAGAAAAATAAATAATGCCAGTTAAGATATCCTATTTTTATGTAATTTGTATTATTTCTGAAGCATATGAACTACTGAAGACAGACCTGGAGCTTGACTTTGGTAATTCTTCTTGGAACCATTAAGTTCCCAGCAGTAGTTAATGCTTCCATTACTATATCCTGGTGAATGTGAATTATTATATGCTGGATGCGCAGATGGCAGAATATATATTGCTGCTCTTACTGAATGTCAGAACAACCACTGAAAGTATTCATGGAGATGTTATTATTGGTACATTTGTTGACCACAGGTATTTTCAGTAACAAGTCTCATAAGTTTTCATTCAGCCGTCTTTGATCACATGGATTCTAAATCATACATATTCTTTGTGATTTTATCCAATTTTCTGTGTTACTGATGTTTCTGTGTGTCTGAAATATGCATCTACATTCTGTGTGGAACTGATGATATAAGGATTTTCCCTGTGATCATTTCAGTTTCCTTTTTTCATTCGTGGTGTTTGATAATGCACAATATGGAGTTGTTCTTAAGGTTTATGCATTAAGCCTTATCATCTATACATACTTATAACATATCAATATATTCTACAAAAAAGTTAGCTCACATTTTAGGATCATTTTTTAGCATTTTGTATAGCATTTTGAAACTGATATTTTTATTAATGTTTGCTATGAAATCATTATAGTATTTGAAAGTTGACTTCTGACTGTTAAATCTATTACAGGGAGTAAGATTCATGGCAAAACTTGTAGTAAATTTAGTAATTAATTTAATTTCTTAGGATTGTATTTTTATTTTTATGAGTTATTACTTGTTTTGATGAGGGATACTGATTTTTACTTTAAGAAAGCAAGTCACAAGTTTAAAGAAAACCATGCTGGTAATTTAATGTTCTTGGAATGTATGCAATTTGCATTATAGAAATTGTTTGAGTCCTGATTTGCTAGTGAGCTGGAGTCCAGGCTAAGGAGCCATAATCTGCAAAAAACCTATTCTATCTTAGGGAGGTCAAAATATCATAGCTCTACTACAGGGCTGCAGTAAACGGATAGCAGTAGCAAACCTTAGGAAGAACTCTAAATTAATAGTGTAGTTATGAATTTGGCACAATTTGTTGATAGAAACGTTGAGATGTTTGCTAACAGGTTAAGTTCAATGATCTAGTGGTTGTATTTGATGACAACCTCAATGTAAGCATAACCACTGACCAAATCAACTGCTGCAATTCAGCAACAAACTGTGACATGACTTAGGGCTTCAGCAGTTAGTTTAGCTCTTACTACAATTTGCCGGTGCTTATGTTTTTGGAAGCTTATAGGAGTCTGCTTAAACCTTCAGCCTTGATATTATATATTATTAAGGGGTTTCCTTCCTTTAATCCTTGGGATTAATGGAATGGGGATATTGGAGATTAGGTAACTCATACTTAGGACAAGGTTTTAAAATGTAATTTTGCACCCTCCAAATCTGATGTGGATCAATTCCAAACTGCTGCAATCAAATACAACTTACCAAAATTCAATATCTATGATAAGCAGGATGTAACAAGTAAACAGAAATCTTGACTATACTTCTTTTTCCATATGAAAGAAGGATTGTTTCATTTCTCTAGTCAGTGAAGTCCTCATGAATATTGTTGATGAAAAAATCTGGTGGTCTAATAGTTTCATCACCTGAAGCGCTATACATTTTTAATGAATCTTCCATAACGTGGTAATACTTTTAAAGATTCTTTCTTGTGTAAGTTGAAATTCCTATTCATTTTCACAGGTAATAATTGAGAACTAAAGAGCAAGAAGAGAATAAATCAAAGTTTATAATGACTTGTAAATGGGGCAAATACTTAGTTTGATATTAAAATTTCTAGATTGAAAATCAAATATATTCTGACAATTTTGCATGGATTCAACATTCCGGACAATTAATAAAGTTAAAATGCTTTAGACTTTGTTGTGCTCTATTTTGTTCTTCATCTTTCTTTCCTTATTCATCTGAAACTAAACTCGAGTCTATGGTAAGGATAGATGCCCTTTATGAAGTCAAGACTCCAGACTAAAATTGTGATATGAAGGCTGGCAATTCACATCTAAGTTGGTTCATTTTGGTTCAAATAATGCATTTTTCAAAAGAAAGAGCATGCTTATATTGAAACCTTGAAACACTCTCCCTTTCTTTTCAAGTTGAGAATAAATTTGATTCTATGGTAAGGTAAGATGCAATTTTACTAAGGAGTGGAAATTCCAGACCAATATTTTAATTTCAAGGCTGGTGGTACTCTGATCTTGATTGGTACATTTGGATTGGATGATGCATCTTTCAAATTTAAGATGATTACTAGTTGAAGCATCGATGCATTCTCATTATGCTGAAAATTATGTTTTACAAAATAGCATTGTTCCCAGGAGACATGGTTTTGGTACCAAGATTTCTTCTAATACCAGGACATTTTGTTCCAAGTTTCTCTGTGTGTGCAGTCTCCTGGCTTGAATTTTAATCTGCTATTAAATTTATAAAAAAAAACTAAAAACTTACAAAAATGGCTCATCACTACTATCTGTAATTGAATTTTATGAATTTTTAAAAATATATTTCTTTCTAAAGTTGTATATACTATGTTTTTAAATTTTGCCTATATATTTAAAGAAGTATTTTATTTCTAGTGTCTCCTAGTACCCACCTCTTTTCTTTTTGAAAAATGGTGTACAAGTAACTGTCCTCGTCACCTAGTAATATTGTTCTAGAATTCGTTTTATTCATTAATTAATTTTACCTTACTATTGTGGGAATCTAGAGAAACTTCAATTACTCTGGTTCTGGGATCTTATGAGCAGTTAAAGTTGCATTGGCTATTTAAATCAATTTTTTTGGTAGCTAAGCAATCTGTGTGATGTAGTTTCATTGTAATACCCCTCTTGGTTCTTTAGAATAGTTAAAGTTAGTTCTTGTGTAAAGTTAAACTTGTCTTAGAGGAAAAACAATTCAATAGCATAAAAAGGATTCTCAAGTTACCATGGAGCTAAATTATTGCTTCTTTTCATGTATTCATCCAATCCATATATGCTCAACATGAACATGAATAAAACATGCGACTTTTAGGTATGAACGGAAAATTCATATTTTCAAATTTAAACTCCAACTCTCTATTTTGTGTGGCATATTATGCCACATTATTTGAAGACATTCAATGTGCAATTAATTCACATCTAGAAAATAGAGGACATTAAGAAGAACAATTAGAGCACACTTTGATTTCTAAAGGGAAATAAGGAATTAGATCTACATCATCATCATATGGTGTAATGTTCCTTTCCGAGGAGTAATCCAGAGTGACTAAATAGCCTATTTTATTCTTATAGGTTAAAGTCAAGCAAAAGGAAATAATTTAATTTAATTATTTAATATTATCCGACCAAACACATTTTATGAGTGATATTATTTAATTAATTTAATAAAGTCACTTTATTATTCAGATTTAAATGAAATATTAATAGTTTGAGAATTTGATTTTTTTTTCTAGTGGCTTCAGGATTAATACAAAAGTGCTTTTGGAAGCTCATTTTTATAGGTGATTATTTTTTCTTGATGAGGAGAGTTTGTGGAGAAACAAACTTTTAAACGGAACACTTGTGAGCTCACTTGACAAGTGCATGAGCAAGTGTCAATAGGTGGCTCAAGTCATGATGACACATGTTTCAACCATATGAAGTGAAACAAAAGCAAAAGAAACCTAAGTTAACTTAAGCTACATGTGAATAGGTCAATCTTAGAAAGATGATTAGCTAACTAGGTATGATAATGACTCTATTTACACTAACACCCCCCTTAAGTGTAACTTAAGGAGTAATGTATGCACTAATGATGAGACCTAGCTACTAGGCCATGTTAGGTACTCGTACGAATATCTCATAAAGTGGAGTAAAGGAGAAAAACCTAGTGGGAAATATAAAAACCTCTCTCCAAAAGAGAAATGATACAATGAAACAAAATGTTAAAGTGAATAAGATAGAAGAAGGAATCATGATGACGCCCCAAGGACTACTATCACAAATTACAATGTATGTTCCCTCCATAGGGGAGAAAATAGAGGTCTATGTGATCCCCCAGAAAATGTGAAGTTGTAAATGTTGGAGTTAAAATGACATTGAGAGGGGGGGTGAATCAGTGTCTTATCAGATTTGACTAATTTTCATCAAATTCAAAAATCATAGCTTAGATTGAATCTCAATATACTCTGATTAATGCATTCATGAGTTGAATGTAATCATTCATAAACATAATTGAGAAAGATAATAACCAAACAGTGAACTGAAATAATCAACAACATAGTAAAGCAAAGGGAACTCAGAAGAACTAGAAGACTCCAGATTTTACCGAGTGGAAAACCCTCCTGGGGTATAAAAACCACTCCCTAAATGCCTTCCAGGCTTAATCTTTTAAACAAAAGTTCACAATGCCTTAGAGGCTGATTTTTGAGCACCCACTCAAGGAGCACTAGCCCCTCATTTTGAGACACCCATCTCAAGGAGTACCAACCCCTCAAATTATGTTTTGAACAATAATAGTGACTCAGAGGATTTCTCTGTTTTCAGTTAAGCACATATCTTTCTGCAGAGTTCATTCATACATTTCCATACAGACAAGGAATGATACTCTTAGAATTACAATCAACAACCCTTACATTTTTCAACACTGGTATTTATATACATTTCAAGTATGTATGTCAATAATAAGATCTTGCATTTTTCACCAGAATTTGAAACTCACATGCTAATTTTAGCTGAATAATGGCAGTTTGTAGATGATGGAAAAAAATCAAGAGTAATGCTTATCTAGAGAGTTGCAAATCATCCATTATTTCAAAAATGCAACTGCTCAAAGAGGAAACTCAATGAATATGCTACCATGTAACAATTCTGAGATTCGATGCAATCAATGATGTCAGCCTGCAACTGTATTTTGAAGTTTTCATAATGGCCACAGAGTTTGAGATTTCGTTAACCAATCGCTGAGACACAAGAGTCTTTCTCACCGAGACGCCCTTATGTTTCATTCATTGTCACTATAGCCTTTTCCTTATTTCCTTTCGCTGTGACCTAGCGATGTCGAGAAGACCTCTCGCAGACCACATGATGTTTTACCAAAAGCCCTCTTATGTGTCGCTATAACCATCAACCGTCGGGGAGACGTTTTGTAGATAAGACTTTGTTTTGCCGAGAGCCCCTGTGATCAACCTTGTCGTCGTGACAATTCAACACTTATGCCGAAGGCAACTTCATCGCTGTCAGTCATCCCTCTGTTTGTCGCTGTGACATTTCAATACCTATGCCGAAGGCCTTTGTCATTTCCAAGTCGCCAAAACAATACATGGTTGGGGAGACACTATATAGACTGCCCCTTGTTTTGCCGAAACATCCCGAGCTCACCTTAGATCGCCAAAACAATATCAATCTCACACTGATGAACCTTTGAAAGAAACCCCTTGTGTGATGTCGCTGCAACATAATAGTTCTTTCGCCGATGCACCCTTCTGTCTTATGAGGGTCGCTATAACATACCGACATCGGGGAGACCTCTCGTAGAAAGCTTGAGTCATATCGAAAGTCACCAACCATCTTCTGTCATTGAGATAAGTCAGAACCTATGCCAACAAAGTCCTTTTGTGTTCTATCGGCGAGACATATTGTTTTTCTTGCCGATGAGTCCATCCATCCTATATTTGTCGTTGTAACTTCAAACTATCGGGGAGACATCTTGTAGATTGTTTCAGTCATACCGAAACACCCCGAATTCACACCTGTTTGCCGAGACTTCCAGAAAGTCCTGTCGAATGCAATTGTCCAACGACGGTCGGTGTGACATTGAGCATCCGTTATGACATCACGCCGAAAGCAAAAAGTCTGGCCGAAGTGAATCCCATATGTGATGTCAGCGAGAGTAAGCCACTTCGCTGAGACCTATTCGGAAAACCCTGACTCTTGCCGATACATTTCCTTTTAATCTCTGATCGGTTTGACATACCTATTTCGTTGAGACCACATACCGACGGAACAACTCTCGCCGATAGACTTCCACATGCACTAGTCAGGGAGACAATGTGATTTCGCTATGACCTCAGCCCGACGGCCAAACACATGCCGATATAAAACACTTTCTGTTGCCGAAACAAAAGAGAAGTCTTGCCGACAACAGCCTGTAAGATAAATTCAATCGCCATGACATCTGAAATGTCTTGCCGATAGGCAACTCAAACATTTCAAAGTGGATTGGGGAGACCCTGCCATTCTCATTCCAATAAGAGTAAGCCTGAAAGAGAAACATCCAAAACCTGTGATGTGCAAGGAGAACCATCCTGAGACAGATTATCAATGAGAACAAACTGAAAGAGATTTTGTCATCAAGGACAAACTGTAAACACAACTGAGATTCAATAGTAAATTCCATGTGAGGAAATCTTTCCTCCCAAAACTAATAGGAGAAGAGAAACTATGCAACCTCCCCTCAAAATGATGTATGTAGTGTTGATAGATGCTTGACACTAGATGTTGAAGATGATCCATAATTGTTAAACTACATTTAACCCTTTGGGAAGAAACAAAACCACAAATGTGTGCAAAATGACCTCTCATTCCGATAAGAATATGTAGTAAGTAAGATGAACATCTTTGAATTATGCACATGATCCAAATATTGAAATGATGCCAATGATTCCTTCAAATGATGCTCAAATATTTTCAAGCCAATGTTGATGTGTGATGAATGTTGATAAGATAGACCACATACCATATGTGATTCAGGAACAAGGACAATGGATGTATGGAAATGACTCGACCAATGTGAATTTGATATTGTTGCAGAGGATGATGATTGAGTTGGATAGGTCAACTAATGAATATTTGCACAATTTATCACAATAGAAGTCAATGTAGGTGAGAAAAGAGCAATATCCAAAGATGGCAATGGTGGCAACTTCATCAAAGCTAACATCAAATAAAAGATGAATATCCTCAATAGTGATTCAAATTTGCAAGGTGGGATTCTACAAACAAAAATGTGATTTCTAGTAGATATGCATCCCAATGCCGTGGATTTGGAATGATGATAACAATGTCTTGATGCAAAGAATCATGAGAAATCATGAATGAGTCAACACCATATTAATATGTAGCAACAAGGATTATGGGTGATGCGATCTCAATGCAAGTCATCTAACTACATCGTTCATCCCCAAATGATGGCGTCTCATAAGATGGCTTAGTGAGATTGAATGATGTTTCTACATGTGTTGGAACTAGAGGATTAGGTAACGCAATACCATGAATAAGTTGAATTTTCTCCATTTGCTCAATTCTACAAAATTGACATTCTTTTGTTGTATGCCTTTTGTTTCCACAATATCCACTTTCGATTTTCCATTTATAGAAGGATTACAAAAAATACTCAAATGGAAGGGATTTAGTGTGAGGGACATGATTACATGAACCAACAAACTCAAAAATAGAAACACCTAGATTTCCCCTTTTGATTCAGAGAGCCCCTCCAAAATTATTAGTGTTGATTGTAGCCCCCGAGAACAATGTGCAAGAGAATTTTACAAGTTATGAAGATTGGATGCCAAAATATTTTGTTTATAACTCAGACAGTTTTACAATTTTTGGAGAAAATAGGCTATCCAAATCTTAATTTTACATCCGAAATATGATTCCTTACAAAATTTTGATAGAAATAAAAAAAAAGTTTACGAAATTCTTTCAGACAACTATTTACAATTGAAAATTTGATCTCCCAAAAATTAAATAACCACTAAAGAGTTAGAATTAAATACTAACAATTACAATAATGTTGAAATGGAAAATTGATTATAAATTGACCAAGTAATGTCCAATGGAGGTGGCAAAGGTCGGGTCAAAGTTTCCCATGCTATTGTGAAAACTACTTATGGAGGCCATGTGGGAGCCTGGGAGCTAGAGTCAAAGGACAATGTGGCAATGTGGAAGACCATGTGGTGATCTTAGATATACATGTCAATGAAGAAGAATGTGCATGCCAAAAGACTGTCAATTGGTATGTAGGGGGTTGTGTGGGTAAGATTGATGGAGTCGTGAAGGAGTTGTCATGCAAGTGCAAAATGGGCTTGAGAAAGCCGCAACTGTGAGAGGCGCTTGAGTCAAGATTATGCAGTTCACACTTTATGTAGCCACCTAGAACCAACAAATAGAGGCTTCGAGGGGTTTAAACAAGGGTGATGAAGATGCATGCCACGTGAGATATGTTGCAGCAACACCAAAAACCTTAGCAATGCTAATGGCATCTCCTCCTCTCTGCCCAACATGTCAAAATCATGTGTTCAAACCTTTGCCAAAAATGATTTACAGGCCGCAAATGCTTGTGGAGGCTATGTGAGGTTTCTTGTAGTTTGTCTTCATTGATGTGATGTTGATGAAGGGGCGTGATGGCTTCCATCAAGGAGGAGCCGCTAAAGATATGTGAGCACAGGTGCTTTAAATCTCCTCGCCCAACAACTACGTCGTGTGTGGAAGATGGCAGATGTATAGAGGGTGCGACTAATAGTGTAGGCTGATTAAAATAAACTCCAGGTCTCTACTATGATTTGCAAATGATGGGGGCAGTAGATAGTCGCGCTAGATTGTGCAAGCCAAGATTTTGAGCCTGCACAAAAAAAATGTGGCCTTTTGCTTTGAGATCGGCCTCCACAAGGTCAAACATGACGTAACAAAAACAAAACGGTGGCCTCTTATATTGATTACCATGGCCTTTGCAAATATATTCACCAATAAAATGGTCGGAAAATAGAGATTTTACAACCCAAAAGAACGGATTGTACAATGGAATGCCAAAAAAACTTGCAAAAACAAAACCCTCGGCCAAAAATAGGCCACAAACAGAGGAAATAATCTTGCAAGTATGTCGATTAGGCTACAATTTTTGCAAACAGGCTGAGAGGCAAAAAAAACTCTACACAATCAGCACAGAGGCACAAAAAATTATTAAAAATGAAAATTACTTAAATTGACAAGAATAAATGTAATTTTTTATTTCCCAAGCCTAGACACAATGATGGTGTCCATTTGGCTCTATGATGGTCCGTTGATAGGGTTATGTGCAAGAGTCACCTCAATGCAAGAAGGAATGAGCTCTCATGGCTTTGCTACCATGTTGGAGAATGCCAAGATCAAGAGCATGAAACAAACTTCTACAAGTGAACAAAATAAGCACAATAGTATGTTTGTCAATATACAATGAAAAGTGTGTAAATATAATGATCAATCCTTGCATATATAGGAAATGATGAGGAGGTGAGAATGTAGGAGTGAAACTCTAACTACCCCTCCAAAAGTGGGACACTTGTGAGCTCACTTGACAAGTGTGTGAGCAAGTGTCAATAGGTGTCTCAAGTCATGAGGACACATGTCTCAACTATATTAAGTGAGACAAAAGCAAAAGAAACCTAAGTAAACACAAGCTAGGTTTGAATAGGTCAATCCGAGAAAGGTGATCAGTTGATTAGTAGGATAATGATTTTATTTGCACTAAGAAAAGGTACAACTTACATTGCATAGAT
The DNA here is from genome assembly GCA_007258455.2 of Sequoia sempervirens. Classification (NCBI taxonomy): domain Eukaryota; kingdom Viridiplantae; phylum Streptophyta; class Pinopsida; order Cupressales; family Cupressaceae; genus Sequoia; species Sequoia sempervirens. Next base: position 16,543 of record VDFB02040337.1, on the reverse strand, counting down.
CCACAGATAGTCCAAAAGGATGTTATAAGGAAGATCAAGATCAATTACATGTAACAAGGTTTGTTGCATGGAAGACCCTACTTCAAGTGGTTTATTTATTGGTCCAATTGAATCTCATTTTTTTTATTTTATAATCCTTTTATTGTGATCATTTTAGGATTCAAATATTTTTCTAAGAATCCAAGGTGGTAAATCAAACTAAAAGTAGATATATATACTAGACCATTATCCAACAACACCCTTTTGACCTTATGTTTGCTAACGATCACTTTAATGTATAAAAAAGAGGTTGTGGGATGGACCTATGGAAGGCATATCACTCTAGCTAAACATAAGATGGTGATTTGAGGATTGATATCCCACAAGAGCTTGGAACTATGATGGGTCAATATAATTTGACACTTTTAACTCTTAGAGGACTTTATACAACACACCTTTATGAATATTGGATGGTTTTAGAAGCTCCACGTGCTAGAGTCTTCATGAAATGCTTGATAAGATTATGATTCGGGGAGGCCATTGAATAGTGACCTTGCTAGGTCTTGTGGTGACAACATGAGTAGAAATTTTTATTTTGATTGTCTATTTTATTTCTAGAATGATGGATATGACCTACTACTATTTCATATGTATGGTAAGCTTTATTCTAACAAAATTTATTAGCATGAGTATTCTCACTTTGGTTTGGTGATTGGTATGTTTGATCATGCCTGGAAAAGGGTATTGATATCCCTAATTATTTATTTGAAGATAATGATGTGCCCCCTTCTATCTCAATATCCCCAATGTCAACAAGGTCTTGGACATAATTTTTTAATTGCATACCATTTTAGTGGAATAAGTTCTAATATTATGGTACTTGCAATATTATGTTTCGTTGTATCATGTTGGATTGGGCTTCACTTTCATCAAATGGTTTGGTCAACGAAAATAAAATCATATTTTATTTGACCAATTTATGGAAAATTGCTTTTAATTGCTCATGAAGAGGTGTGTATTATCTATGTTTTATGTCATGTTTTAGTTTTCTATCAATAATTGTTATATTAGAAGTGTTTTGGACAAATTGAGTGTGTTTTGAGTTGATAATACCATCACTAAATACATGTTTTTTTGCTAACTAATTTAGGTTTTTCAAGTTAGTTTTGATCCTTCAAAAGAAAATTCACATGTCTATTACTATGAAGGATTCTTTTATTTGCACATTTTTTAAAATAATTTTATCAAAATTAGTAACAAAACATACTTGTAAGTGAAATTTCATTTATTGGTTTATTTTTGTGATAAATATATTGACCAATTTCTTTTAATGTATTGGCCAAGGAATCAACACAATAGGCCTCTTCATTATTGTAAGAACAAAGATAAACTTTCTCCATCACATTTTTGTAATTACAAAGGTCCATCATCATGAGATTGTATTCTACACTACATAAAATATGTGTAACAAATCCCCTAGCTAAATATTTGAATGTGGTGATGGCATTCTTTGGTAAGTATAATATCACCCAAATACTTGTCTACCTAAGCTTTGTAGAAAAATATAATCAAACTTACATTTCATCAAAAGTAACTTCTTGGTTAGCCATGTAAAATTCTTGAACATGCTCTTGAGAATCCCGTTTGCTTTTATATTTATCAAATTTAAGAATCTCAAAATGTCGATGGAAAGGAATTTGTGTTATGGACCTCTCTAATGGATAGGGACATAATTCTTCAAATGTGTATCATTTTCTTTGATATTGGTTTCCTACTTGTAAACATCTTATTGTGTCTCTCATTGCTTGCCACTCTTGGTTAAGTGGGGTATTAGGAGGTGGTTTTTGGTTGTTTTGATTATTTTTATTGTGTACATATTGTAGGCATGCATTTTATAGATTGGATTAATTCATCTAATGATTTAGATTGGAAATGATTTCATAAGTTTTGCTTGTTTGAATTATATTTATTTTTTATTGGCTTGTGGGTTATTTTGATTTAGTTGTGGGTTGTTGATTGTATTTTAAATTGTTTTGATTAGATTGATGTTGCAGATTTTATTTATCATACTTAAATTGGTATAATTGGTTAGATTGCAATGGAAATACGAGTAATGCGTTGGTGTTTGTAGCATCAAGAGATATTTTCTCCTAATCAAAAAAATCAAATAAATGATTCCCAAGGCAAGTTGACCTTGATTTACAAATGATATTATATATATATATATATATATATATATATATATATATATATATATATATATATATATATATATATATATATATATATATATTAAGAGGTCGGCCTAGAGAAGAAGTCGTCTAGATTTGTATATATACAAGGTGCAGATCATTCATTTACACATCAATTCATTCTCAATTCAATTCGCACTTTCAAGAAGAAGTTCGCATCTTAGCAGCAAATTGCCATCTTTAGCAACAAATCAGATTTCAAAAGGAATTATATTCATTTGTATCAAGGAGAGATTTCACCATTCATTGTATCAAATTCGGCCTTGTGTTAGGCCTGAGTTGTAAGCAGATTTTTGCTCTAAATCTGCTCTTATTCTTTCAATATATAAGAGATATATTTTGTTTGGTTTTTCTCCCTCGAGGAGGGTTTTCCCAAGGTATTTTGTTGTGTTATGTTGTTCAGTGTTTTGTATTTCTACTTATTTGCATTTCTGGTCTAAAAATAACATGGTATCAGAGCGGGTTTAAGCAAAGATCTAACCAGATTTGTTTAAGCAGTCAAGACATCTCTTTATCTAGGGCAGTCTATCAAAGAATCGAAGATGGTGAACAAAGTCAAGGTCGAAGATAGGCTTGATGGAGCATCAAATTTCAACTCTTGGAAATTCAGAGTTCTCATTGCCTTAGAAGAAAATGATCTTCTAGATTTCATGGAGAGTGATTTGCCTGAACCATCCGATGATGCAGAGAAAGCTCAAAGAAAAATGGCATGAAGGCTAGGAAGATCATGATAGACTCTGTGAAGGGATCATCTAGTTTTGATTATCTCCAAGATGAAGACAACCAAAGAAATGTTTGAGGCTCTACAAGGATTGTATGAGATCAACAATACCAACAGAGCCCTTGCTTTGAGGCAACAACTCCATCATGTAAAAATGGCTAAAGGAGATTCAGTCATTTCTTTCTTCATGAAGATTTTGGATTTGAGAGACCAACTATGCACTATTGGAGATATAGTGGAGGAAAGAGATCTAGTTATGTTGGCACTGAATGGTCTTCCTCAATCTTGGGAGGCCTTTATCCAAAGCATCAGTGGGAGATCTAAGTTGCCAAAGTATGATCGTCTTCGAGCTGATTGCATTCAAGAGGAATCCAAGTTAGCAGCAAGAGGAAATGGGTGAAATTCTCATAATGAAGAAAGTCATGTCCTTGCTACTCAAGCGTCTAGAAGAAAAGGAAGAGAAGGGAAAAGAGGCAATTTCAAGAGGAATAGAGACAGAAAATCAGATTTTGTTCTAGAACCAAAGAAGGACCTCTCTCACATTCGATGTTTTAGGTGTGACAAGTATAGTCACTATGCTCAAGATTACACATCAAAACCAAAACAACATGCTTCTACTATAGATGTTGATGATGTGTCACCGCAAAAGGAATCTAGAGATGACTCAGGGGGATTTCTATTCATCTATGCTCTTTCAAGCAATGTTCTAACTGACAGTGACACTTGATTGATAGATAGTGGTGCTTCACGACACATTACAAGATACCGAGAGCATCTTACTGACTTGGTAGAAAGAGAAACCAACTTGCAAGTGATAGTTGGAGATGATGCTTGTTATTCCGTAAAAGGAGCTGGGGCCACTTCTCTTTAGCTAGATTCAAGTATCTCTCTTCATTTGAGCGATGTTTTGTTTGTACCAGGGATCAAAAGAAATCTTGTCTCCATTTCAGCTTTGGAGGACAAAGGGTACCAGGTTGCTTTTTCTAAAGGGAAAGTTCTTGCTTGGCCTAAGAACTCAAGTATCAAATCAGCTCGTGTGATTGGTGTTCGTCAAGAGAGCCTATACAAACTTTCTATTCGTCCAGTTCAGGGATTATTGCACGAGTCTATCAGTTTGAGTGAGCTATGGCACATGAGACTTGGTCACTTACACTTCAGAGCTCTTCCATCTATGGAGAAGGTGGTTATTGGTCTACCAAAGCTCAGTTTGGAGCACAATGGCATTTGCAGAGGATGTGCACTTGGTAAGAATATCAAGAGTCCCTTTCATAGTAGTGATAGTATATCAAAGGGAATTTTAGATCTTGTTCATTCTAATTTATGTGGACCAATGTTTGTGGCATCTTTGAGTGGATTTTGGTATTATGTGATTTTCATTGATGATTATTCTCGAAAGACTTGGATTTACTTCTTGAAATCTAAGGAGTCTGAAGAAGTACTTGATAGATTCAAAGAATTCAAGGCTCAAGATGAAAACATGTCCATGAAAATGATTAAGGTTCTGAGATCTAATAATGGAGGAGAATACACTTCTGGAGGCTTTCGTAATTTCTGCATTGAGGCAGGGATCAAGAGGGAGTTATGTGTTCCATACAACCCTCAGCAAAATGGAGTTGTTGAAAGAAAGAACAGATCCATAGTTGAGGCAGCCAAGGCTATGATTCATGATCAATATTTACAGACATTCCTTTGGGCAGAAGCTTCCAGAACCGTCGTGTATGTTCATAACAGAAGCCCTCATCGAATATTGGGAAGCATGACTCCTGAGGAGGCCTTCATAGGTGTGAAACCTGAGGTTAGTTATTTAAGAATTTTTGGTTGTCCTGTTTACATTCATGTGCCTAAGGATAAAAGATCAAAGTTAGAACCTTCAGGCAAGAAAGGTATATTCGTGGGATACAATGAGTCTTCAAAGGCCTATAGAGTCTACATTCCAGGACAGAAACAAATTGAGATTAGCAGGGATGTCTCCTTCGAAGAGGAAGTAGCCTTCAAAAGATCTAAGGGTCCTACATGGAGATAGACAGTGAAGAGCATGAGACTACTCAGGTTATGGACATCTCTTGATCATATTCTTGGCATTCAGAGGGAGTCCAATGAACCGACCAAGACTATTGATCCAGTTGATCCTATAGAACCAATTGATGGGCCTATAAACATTGTCGTAGGTCGAAAGAGGCCTCTATGGGCCAACAGACTATGCAAGAGGCAAAAAAGTATGCAACTCCTCGAAGCACCTTTAGGGAAAGCAAGAGACCATAGAAGTTCCAGGTTATGTGGCATTGATGAGTCACATCATTGATTCTAATCCTTCCAGTTTTGAGGAGGCATCCAACCAACAGGTATGGAGAGATGCAATGACAAAAGAGCAGCAATGCATCATTAAGAATGATGTATGGGATGTTGTTCCAAGACCTGAAGGGAAATCAATAGTGTCTTCCAAATGGCTCTACAAAATCAAACATACAACTGATGGTAGCATTGAGAAGCACAAGGCGAGATTTGTGGAAATAGGATTCTCTTAGGAGGGAATAGATTATGAGGAGACATTTGCTTTTGTTGCTCAATACACTTCTATCAGGACAATCATTGCTATTGCATTCGCTAAAGGCTGGAAGTTACATCAAATGGACGTAAAGACTGCATTTCTTAATGGTGTGATTGAAGAAGTGTACATTGAGCAACCAGATGGTTCCGTGATTCATGGGAATGAGTCTCATGTATGCAAATTGAAGAAGGCATTGTACGACCTTAAGCAAGCACCTTGTGCATGGTATGAAATGATTGATCAATATTTGATGAGCTTGGGATTCTCCAAGAATGATGCAGATTCCAATCTTTACTTCAAGGTAGTTGATGGTGAGGCTTTGATATTGGTTCTTTATGTTGATGATTTATTTCTCACTAGAGCAGAGTATCTCATTATCAAATGCAAGAAAGAGTTAGCCTCCGAGTTTGAGATGAAGGATCTTGGTCTTATGCATTACTTCCTAGGACTGGAAGTGTGGAAAAGACCTAATGAGATTATTCTAAGTCAAGGGAAATACACTATAGACATCTTGAAGAGATTTGGGATGATGGATTGCAAATCCATGTCTACACCTATGGAGACAAATTTGAAGAAGTTGAGTGACTCATCAACTGGTTCAGATTTGGTAGATCCCACCATGTATAGACAATTGATTGGATCATTAATGTATCTAGTCAACACTAGACCAGACATTTTTGATGCTGTGAGTGCTCTTAGTCAATTCATGTGTGAGCCAAGACAAATACATCTAGTTGCTGCAAAGCATATTTTGAGATACTTGTGTGGCATTGTGGGATATGGCTTGAGATATACTTCCTATAAAGAACTAAAGTTACAAGGCTATTTTGATTGTGATTGGGTCGAGAGTGTAATTGATAGAAAGAGCACCTCTGGATGTTGCTTCAGTTTGGGGTCTGCCATTATTTCTTGGTGTAGCAAGAAGCAGATTTCTGTGGCACTAAGCACTGCAGAGGATTAATATATTGCAACATGTGTAGTAGCTCAAGAAGCAATGTGGCTTCGTAAGATCCTTGCAGGATTGTTTTGGCAAACATTGGAGCTGACTGTGATTCATTGTGATAATCAAAGCTGTGTGAAGCTCTCAGTAAATCCAGTGTTTCATGATAGGACAAAACATGTGGAGATCAAGTATCATTACATCAGAGACATGGTGTTGAGGAAAGCAATTCAACTCAAGTACATTTGCATTGATGATTAGATGGTTGATATTCTCACCAAGCCTCTTTCCATAGTGAACTTTGCATATTTTTGAGACAAGCTTGGGGTAGTGGAGAATGTCACCCTTGCTGAGAGGGAGACTCGGCGTTAGTGAGCCTTGCTATAATGTATATTTCTCTGAGATGGAGAAATATGAGGTGAAAGCCCTCATACATCTCTGAGACGGAGATGTGGTTCTTTCCACACATGGGAGTAGCCATGGTGGACGTCATGTTGAGAGACTCCATGACGACATCACATTGAGAGACTCTGTGTTGAACTCTTTGTACTTGTGTTTTTCCACACATGGGAGTAGCCATGGTGGAAGTCATGTTGAGAGACTCCGTGATGGACACTTGTACATGTGTTTCTTTTCACACATGGGGGTAGCCATGGTGGACGTCATGTTGAGAGACTCCATGACGACATCACGTTGAGAGACTGCATGATGAACTCTTTTCCACAAATGGGTGTAGCCATTGTGGGTGTCATGTTGAGAGACTCCATGACAAGGATATCTGGAAAATACCTCCCTAGCTAAGAGGGAGTGTTAGTGTTTGTAGCATTGGGAGATATTTTCTCCTAATCAAAAAAATCAAATAAATGATTCCCAAGGCAGGTCGGCCTTGATTTACAAATGATATTTTATATTTTATATTTATTTATTTATTTATTTTTAAAGAGGCCAACCTAGAGAAGAAGTCGCCTAGATTTGTATATATACAAGTTGAAGATCATTCATTTACACATCAATTCATTCTCAATTCAATTCGCACTTTCAAGAAGAAGTTCACATTTTAGCAGCAAATCACCATCTTTAGTAGCATATCAGATTTCAAAAGGAATTATATTCACTTGTATCAAGGAGAGATTTCACCATTCATTGTATCAAATTTGGCCTTGTGTTGGGCCTGAGTTATAAGTCAAATTTTGCTCTAAATCTGCTCTTATTCTTTCAATATATAAGAGATATATTTTGTTGGGTTTTTCTCCCTCGAGGAGGGTTTTTCTATGGTATTTTGCTATGTTATGTTGTTCAGTGTTTTGTATTTTTTCTTATTTGCATTTTTGGTCTAAAACTAACATAATGATGTTTTTATTTTTCATGTTGTTTGGGATCATGTTGTGGTTTTTTCTTTATGGTGAAGCTAGGAACTTTTGGTCTCAAATTATTTGGGTCAATATGAGTTTAGTAAATATTGGTGTTAGTGGTATTTTGGTTGGATTGTTCTTAGTTGATGGTGTTATTGAGGTAATCTAGGTTATAATCAAGAGGCAATTTAACTTTTGATTTCACAAGACATCAAAGTATGTCATCTCTAGTTTGATATTTAAATTGCATCCTTGTTCAAAGTTAAGTAAATCATGATAGTCATGGTAAAATTCATTTTGATTAGGGATATTATCATTATTACTATCACTATCTTCTTGGTTTTCATGTGAAATTTGATAGGAGGTTTCTCTAACTTGGTATGGATTTTGGATGCATAGGTTTTATAGAATAATTTATTCAAGGAACTTTGTGTTTTATTTTTCTTGAAATCTAGTGGTAGGTGACATGAACAAGCATTGTAGATATTTTGGTTTTGGAAACTTGATTTTCTATTTTTTAGATTTTTTAAATTTTTGAATTTTTTGGAGTTTTTGGAATGTAAGAATTGGTTTCACATGAAGGGGAAAATAAAGAAAAAATAACAACCACCTATTATATTCAAGTAGAATTCTTTGAATTTATAGGCCCACAAATATAATTTGACCCAATTATAAATAATATGGCTTATTGATCTCAATGCATTGACCATAAAAAATGATTTTTGGTTGCTTATGACATACTATTCCATTTATACATGTATAATGTGAGTAATTTCCTTGGGCTAACCTCTTATTGGTGCACTAGAAAAACCAAAAATCTAAAGGGACCATATGATAGGTTTGTATGGGTTCAACCAAGGGAGTCCTCTATATACTCGAAGATGCATTAGGCCCAATTCCACAAAATTAGGTAGATCATCAAAGGTGTGTGATCATGATCAAATTAATCATTTCACTTTTTCCTCTAGAATAAATTTGCACCAAAAATTATAATTTTTATTTTCTAGGACATGTGGTATTAGGTCAAATCTTGCTGATGAAATCCAAGTCAAACCCACTAAAATTTTACAAAAAAAGAGGGGAATAGCATACACACTCAAAAAAACCCATAAACTGAGTGTGTATGCTATTCCCCTCTTTTTTAATTCTCAATATCATGAAATCAAGTGGGGGAATAGCATACACACTCAATTTATGGGTTACACAAGTGAAATAAACCACATTTAATCCTTAAGATCACCCAAAGGAATGAGAAGAGAGAATACATGGTTTAAATCACAAAACACAACACACAAAGATTAATAAAATGAAATGTGATATTTAATTACTTTCAAGCTTAGTCAATAAAAAAAAACCTATGCACAAAATTTTAGAAGTAAAATTTCTTCTGTGCCTAAAATGGATTAACAAAAAACACTTATAAAGTTAGAGATCAAATAAAAACATTATTAAAAAATTATATTGCATAATTAATGATGATAGAACTAGTTTTTACCCATAATGAAGTGAATGGAATTTACACCAAATGCTCAAATCTAAGATAAACCTCAGTGAAATCTCAACTAATGACATTTTTTTCACTTTATTATAGATCATATCAAATTTGTATGTTTCTATTTAATATTAAAAGATGTGCGAAAAATATACATAATTAACCAATAGTATTGGCTCCAAAAAGTAATATTATTTAATTTTAATTGCATTGGTTCTAGAAACAAAACTAATGCAAACAATTCAATTTTTAGTTTAGTATAATAGCATTTTAATAATGATAATGGATCGCAATGAGATCCTAGTTCATCTACTTTTGAATCCTAATATCATCCATGCACAAAATTATTGTCCAATTAGAATATATGAGAGGTGAGTGGAGGAAGAGGAAAATGCATGGTGGATCCATATGCAACACATTTTCTTAGAATAATTAGTACAGGGAACTTATGTTACATGTTATTTGTGATGATATATGGAGTGTTGGTGTGCTTAACAAGGTAGACCATGATATTGACACTAAATGGAAAGGAAATATAGAGGATGGAAAGGCATCGACCATGGGATGGTTGATCCTCTACACCTTCTTGCTATTGGAATGATGTAACTTGGCATTCTAGCAATAGTATACATGCTAGTGACCACTCTGCCAACCATGTTACTTGCTAAAATTTAAGATCAAATGTATAATTTTATGCTACAAAATGTTCCCTTTTCTTTGAAATTGTTATATAAGAAAATTTAATAAGAGAACCAATAGTAGAAAATGGTATATTTTTCACACTATATAGGGTTACATTACACTAACAAAATAAAGAGTCAAAGAGTGTACCAGAAATCCCTTCTTAAGATATATTCATTCAAATGTTTTTAAATGATTATATAAGGTTCAAATATTTTGATTATCTTATAAAATGGTTGTCCATATTTTAAACCATACCCTTCATCTTCTTTGAGTATGTTTTCAAAAGCTTGAATTAGACACTAGAATATTAATCCTTACAAATTCTTATTAAATTGAGATGTAGTTGGTTCAAACAATTGCTTCAAAAAAATTATATTATATACCTACCAAAGATAGTTGTTGGATTTTTTGGGAACTGTGAAGATCAATTTAATTTTTTTTGGTTGAGAGGATGGAGGGTTGGGATTTTCCTATGAATATATGGTGGAGATTGAATTAGAATACTTCCTTTGGATTAGGGAGAAGATGGATGGTAATGATTAAGTTTGTTGAAGATGAAGAGATGATATTTTTTAGATAAAATAAAAGTCATAAATAATTAGTTGCAACCAAAAAAAGGGAGGGAAAAGCAATTAGTTGGTCATTTATTTCTAGAAACAGTGGAGGAACTATAGGTTTAATTAAATAATTAGATATCGCATTGGGTACCAATAAATACATAATATTTATTTAATTAGTTTTGATGGACTATATTAATTAATAATATAATTATTAAATTTAATTAATGATGATGAAAATGTAAGTAATAAATGATATTAGGGAAATTTAATGTGTCTATACTATGGATTACAAATCTATAAGAGACATGTTTTATTGAACTTTAAATTTGAATTAAGATAATAGTAACTATATTTTGTCGGTGGGTTGTCTCTCGTAATGATTTATCATGTAAACATTGGTGTCTTGTGTAGTCTTGTGTTTGTATAGTATTCCATTTACTTCTATCAATATTATTAGATTGGTTAATACTGTTAATTATTTTTATCACATAATCTTCAATTTCTTTACTCAAGTATATTGTTCATCTATAATAAGGGTCTTTAATCCCCAATATTTGGTATCAAAGCATATTATATGTTGTCTAGGTAGTGACCACATTGTTGAGAGACCAAACCCTAACATGTACAGTGGTGAGTCCTAAAAAAATTATTTTGTTACAATTTATGGATAATTTGTCACAAAGGAAAAATTTATAAAACATTGTGAACAGACAATACAATATTAAATCAATGGCCAACACATCAAAGTCTAAGATTGAATGGTTTAATAGATAGAAATTTGAACTATGGAAGTTGAAAATGAAATATCTTCTCATGGGTATAGATCAATGGGTTGCATATCTTCTTCAAGTAAACCCATATGTATGTTTGATGAGGGCTAGGTAAAATTGGATAAAAAATGTTAGAAGCAACATTTGATTATGTCTTTCAAATTTTATTTTATCAATGTGTGAATAAACTACTAATCATTCATTATAGAAGATAGGTACATTATATTAGTCCAAGAGTCTCATTAGTAAACTTGTCTTAGAAAAGAAGTTTTATTCTCTAAAATGAAAGGAGGCTTAGTAATTGACCACTTAAAAGTTTTGAGATGATTCTTAATCACCATATGTCATCAAATAGGAGTCAAAATAGAGGAAAATGATAAGTGCAATGTATTATTTTATTCTTTACTTGATTCATGAGAAAAAAATTAATGTCAATTAATAGTAGTAATATTTCTCTATTTCACTAAAAATAGAGAAATGCCATGAATTTTTTAAGTTAAGAAATTAAAAATAATTCCATAAATGAAACTTCTAATGATGGCCTAGTTATTAGAGGCAAGCTTATGGATAAATGGGGTAAGACAAAATGCTCTAAGAAGTTCAAAAGAAATGGGTAGGTCAAAGCATATGGATAAATAAAAAGTAAAATGCTAGAATTATGGCAAAAATGCCAGATTAAGAATAATTTTACATCTAAGAAGAATCATAAGTCTTCTAATAAATCCTTAGATAATGATGAATATGGTAGTGATTCTTTCATTTCTACTAATATCATTGGAGATGAATCTTGGAAAATTAACTCAAAAGAGTATTATCAGACGACAACATATAGAGAGTGGTACTCTAGATACATTAAGTGTAATCAAGGTTATGTTTTTCCTAGTGATAATAGGTCATTGAAGATTTTCAAAGAAAGGTAAAGGTAGCCTTCATAGATGGAAGAGTAAGAACACTCTTAGATATTTTTAATATTCTACATTTGAATCAAAATATTATGTCTTTATCTAAGATTATTGAATCTAGTATACATGTTATCTTTGATGGTGAAGATTAAAAATTAACATGAGGTACATTGGTTCTTTCTAAGTGGGTGTGGCATGGTAACTTATTTAGACTAGATGCATCAACATTATCTAGTTGTTCAAATATAATTGAATCTGAATCAAGGTTGTTTTGGCATCTCAAGATAAACCATTTGAGTGAAAAAAGGTTTTAAAACCTTAATGGGTAAACATATGATGGATGGACTCCTTAATTATTCTATTAGGTTGGTTGTGAATATTGTGTGTAGGAAAGTTGAGTAGAGAGTAGTTTGTCTATATAAGTACAAGGGCATTGGTAAGTGTCTCTATTATGTGTCTTTCCCTAATGAATATTCTAGTTATTCTTGAATTTTTTTCCTTATAATAGAGTCTAAAATATTTCTCTAGTTCAAGGAGTTTAAGGCTCTAGTTTACAAGCAAACTAGTAGGAAAATCAAAGTTCCTAGGATTTATAATGGTGGGGAATTATTCTCAAAGAAATGTGAGACATTTTATAAACATGCACTAGAATTATGAAATAAACGACAACTCTTTATACACTGCAAAAAGTAGTGTGGCTAAAAGGTTTAATAGAACCTTGTTGGATCATTCCAAAAACATATTAAGTAGTGTTGGTCTAGGATATAAGTTCTAGAATGCCACATGCTTTAATAACATGTCTCCTATTTTTATGTTAGAGAACAAGATATGATGTAAACTATGTACTAGTAGAAAACCATTTATAACACATTTAAAAAATAATTGGCTATGAGACATATATTCAAATGCCAAAGAAAATATTAAATAAGTTAGATTGTAGGGTTAAAAGGCATATGATCACTTAGTATGATGAATATGCCAAAGTATATCAACTTTGGAATATTGAAACCTTAGAATTCCTCAATTTCAAGGATATCACTTTTATGGAACCTAGAGTCTTATCTATGGAAGAACAATAAAAACAAGAGAGTGTAAAGGTTTGTTTTGAATCAAAGTTGGAGAAGTAGAATGAATTTGAAGATGAACAACTAAGTTTCCATAGTTTGGATGAAGAAAAATAAATATCTAAAAATTATACATAAATAAGAACAAGGTGTAGCTGTACAAGAAAAAATTATCATCAATAACCATAAGAAGGTCTACAAGGAAACTAAGACCACCTTATAGTGTAGGAAATTCCATACTCTTCAATTTTACACTAAATAATGGCTTCCCCTCTAGCTCATGATACAAAAATAGTTTAAATGTTAAATGTTGACACCAAAATATCTCCTTTCTAAAAAAATTTGATGGTCTTGGGTTTTTGAGTCTATTTTTCCTTTATGGAAGCATTGTGTGAAAATGTTTGTGTGACACACTAGCATCATGTGGAACTTCATGATTCAAGTGGTCATTGAAGCATTACATTCTTGAGAATATTTAACATGTAATTCCCCTATGTGATAGTCACGTTTGGCAAAAAAATCATGACTTGCTATTTTATAAAAAGGAGTTTTCCCCTCTCACTCTCTCTATCTTGAATGTTCATGCTACACTATGGTCTTTGGCTCTACAATTTTTGAAACTTTTTGGACTCTTAAAGAAAAAACACTCTTTGAACCTTGCATGTCATTTTTTCATGGCAAGATTGAGTAAGACAACAATATTTTAGCTCTAAAATCGACTCTCAGGTTGTTTGCAGCTTCCTAGTGAAGAATATCTTATTTTACTGTTTCCTTCTCATTGCTAAAAAGCTTTCTATACTAGCAAATATATATCTTTGGTGTTAGTGTAGTATGTTTAATCTATTATCTAAATCATTGGTAGTATATCTTATTTCAATCAATCTTTATCAATATATCTTTTATCAAATTAATCCTAGTTTTTTGTGGAGTTGGAGACACCAAAATTGGGTTTTGGCTAAGGTAAGCCCCTAAAGATCCAATAAAAAAAAATCCTTTCTCTGTGTGCAAAATTTTTGGTTAGTAGAAGACAACTATCTCTATTTATATCCCTTGCATTCTATTGCTTTTTATTTAAATCTTATAGCTAGGGTTTCATAGTTTATTTTCTTTCATTTCTACCATTTCCGTACTTTTTACGCATAGTGGTTTCATGATATATTTTTTTCTATACATGTGTAGATCATAGAACTTTTTTTCTTTCAATTCTTTATTTGTGCAAGACAACAACATATCATGAAGACATATGTGCTACGTGTTGGTGTCCATGGTTGAGACTCAAAAAATTCACAAAAGCATCTTCATAATTTGTACTTTCCATTTTTGTTGTCAGTTTTAATTTTTATTATAGAAAAATATGTGGATAGTTCTTTATAATTGGATATATTGTATTAAAATTGTATAGTATTTAGTTTCATTTTCTAATTATAATAATTGTAAAAGGATTTTCATCCCAATAATAATGTAAGAATTTTGTTCTCAAGGAAGACTTCATTTCCTTAGCCATAATCAAATTTCTACATTACATTTTAGTGATTTCACTACTCTTATGCTTAAAACCTTCTCAAAAGCATAATATTTATTTTTTGTGGTTCATTACATTCTGGTGAGCCCACTGCTCATACACTTAAAACCTTCTCAAAAATATAATATTTCTTCATTGTTGTGGTTCATTACATTTTGGTGAACTCCCTGCTCTTACATTTAAAACCTTCTCAAAAAAATATTCTTTCTTTGTTGTGGTTCATTACATTTTGATGAACCTGAACTTCTAGGACATAAAATTCTTTTACAAAAAAAACTCAAAAACATAAAATAAATTTCCAAAACCTCTTTTGATTGTACTACCTAAACTAATGTTAGATTGAGTTTTGTAAATAATTTTATGAGCTTTACGTCGTCAACTCACTCTAATAACTAGGGTGGTACATCTTCTTGAAATTATAAAAGAAACAAATATTTTAATCTAGAAAAAATTATAAATATTTTATGAAAGGATCTTTAGGTCTTAGTTGTAGTACCTTAGAGGTGTAGATCATTTACAAAATTATTTTATTTTGTATTCAATATTAAGAAAAAGATATTAAAAGATGAGTTGATTTCACTTCTTGAAATCAAACCACTTCCAACTAATCAACCTTATTCGTCTTGGTACAATCAAAAAACTTTTTATCAGTTTCAATGTGTTCTTGGGCATGATACTGAGTCTAGCACGCATGTGTCTTCACCATTTGGTGCAAGACCATATCGATGTAGGTAACATCCAGATGCATGAAAGGAAAGAAAGCACTAACAAATCGGTTGCCAAGCTGAATCAAGAGCTCCAAATCTATACTCATCCTTTCCCTTCACATTCTACTAACATTGTTTTAGCTAGTACTCTGGGTATGTGCAGGATCATCATGGAAAAAACATGCCCTTAAGTGGCAATGAAAATTCAGAAAAATCAAAGTTAGGCAACTTGACATAAAAATTTGAATAAGTTATCTATATTATTTCAAAAATATGTAAGAATAGAATATGTGGCAAATTGAATGTAGTTTCTAAACTACTAAGTTTATTTTATTTTAAAAGTCTATTTGGTGAAAATTTTGAAATTTCAATGCAGTAGTACTTAAATTTCAGGAAAAATAAGAAGTAGGTGTCTCAATCGGACCCTAACCACAATAAAATGATAATATTTTTTATAATATTTTGGGGATATAAGTAGAGGACTCATAGTTTTGATGTACATATTTTTGTAATTTTTTCCCAAGCAATAATTAATTATGAATTTTCATTACACCCTTTTAAAGTATAAAAAAACTTAGGCTGTCTCCGACCACCTTAACTTTGGTCAAAACTTCATGAAATTCAATTTTTCTTTTTTGAATCCTATAGTACTTATGCAAAGCATAGAATGTGATGCATATTTTGAATTCAAAAAATGTGATACCGCTTGAAAGCTATAGATGTTTTTCAATCAGCCTATCAATCAGGTCTTTAGCCATAATTCAAATAGAAAATGAATAATAATTATTTATTAAATTCAAAGTAAAGAATACGAGTATTGGTGGAAAGCGGAGAGTCTCCCCACAAACCCTTTTCAAGCCATCAATTTTTGCTAAAAATAAAGTCATCAGCCACATGGACGAAGTCTAGAAAAACAAGGTGAGTTGTCAAACACGTATTTTGCATTGACTTCTTAGGATTGGCATGTCCAAGCCAAATACCAAAGAAAACTCGAGGCTAATCCCTAGGTAATAAATTCTTTGTCAGAAATATCAGATATCTGTTTCAAAT
>VDFB02040336.1:0-62882 GCA_007258455.2 Sequoia sempervirens | reverse complement strand
ATTTTTTTCAAACTTTCTATCCTTTTCATTCTTGTCAAATAGATACTTCATCTGTGTCTGCAACTTCATGTTTTGGCTTTGAGCAACCCTCCTTATTTCATCAAGCTCAGCTAGTTGCTCCATTCTTTCTTCCATAGGTTCAGGAACATCCAGATCATCCTGAAAGACAAACTTGTAGACTGGTAACAAATTCTGCAAAGGCATCATGGCTTGTGCTCCACACACCAATTCAAATGGGGATTTTCCAATTTCTTTCTTAACAGTAATCCTATTAGCCCACACGGCCAGTTTTAATTTTGAATCCAAAGCTTTCTTGTTTTGACTCAACATCCTCCTTATAATCTTCAAAAGACTCTTATTGCTAGATTCTGCTTGACCATTAGCTTGTGGATGGTAAGGAGTTGCATAAGAAATAGTAATGCCATATGTGTCACAGAAACTTTTAAATTCATCTGACCTGAAACACATCCCATTATCTGTGATTAACCTCAGTGGTGCACCAAATCTGGTGATAATGTTGTCCATCAAGAAATTTGTCACCATTTTGCTTGTATCCTGTTTAGTTGGGATTGCCTCCACCCACTTAGTAAAATAATCAGTGGCAACCAGTATCCACTTGTATCCTCCACTTGATTTTTCATGTATCTCTCCAATGAAATCAATTCCCCATTGATGAAAAGGGGCATCAGCCTGTAAGGGTCGAAGTGGCAAGGCTCCTTGATACTTCAATTTTTCAGAGAACTTCTAGCAGGCTTCACACTTTCTTATGCGTGTGAAAGAATCATTAAAAACCTTAGGCCAGTAGTAACCTACCCTGAGAATCTTGTGTGCAATTTTTTTTGCTAAATAATGTCCTCCACAAACTCCTTCATGTATTTCAGTTAGAACATGCTTGGCTTGAAACTCATCCAAACATAACAACAATATACCATCCCTATTCTTCCAAAACAGATCTCCATCCATGAAAACATATTTGGATGCTTGCAACTTCAAAGTTATTTTCTGGCTGTCACTCAATCCCTCTGGACACTTCATGTACTTAAGGTAATGCATAATATCAGTATATCAAGGGGTGTGCTCAATGCTTACAACTGTAGTCCCTTCATTTACATTACAAACTTGACTTGCCTCGATATTTGATTCTACCATTAGCCTAGCCAAGCCTTGACCTCTCACTAGCTTAGTAATCTATATCTCCATGTCAAACTCTTGGATTTTGTTAATAGATCTACATCTTTTTCCTATAACTTCGGATTGTGTCAGAGTATCTTTGACAGCTACAAGAGGGACATAAGCAATCACCTTTGCTCCAACAAGATATGGCCTGAAGTCTTTTGTAGCTTTTACTAACGCAAATGCCTATTTTTCCATTATATCATACTCCAATTTAGGCCCTTGTAATTGTAACGCCATAGAAAATTGCACAATAGAAAACAAATAGCATTAGAAACAAACATGCAATACTAAAATCTAAGATGCAAATCTAAATGTTAAGCAACAAAGAACATAGGAAAGTAAAAACGTAATTAAACTGAAACAATCTCACCAATTTCAAACGTATTTCCATGATTCATCTCAATTTCCCTTCTCCATTTTGCTTGTATAGTATAATTGCCCTCATATTTTTCGTAAGTTCGTGCAAGTATAGCCTAAGATAGTGATTAGAAAAATATTGAAGATTCAGGATTGAGTGCTCTCAAAAGTCATAAGATTTCGTGAGAGATTGAAATGAAGAATGATAGATCAATTTATAGAAAATTGATTATTCGAATGACAGGCCAAGATTGAAAGATTAACGAACGGTTGAGATCGACTGATTAGTCATGCATTCTGATAATAGTCAGTGGTGACATGAGTGATACAAACTAGAAATAGAATTAAAGATTAAATGAATGATTTAATCTTCACCGGTATTTGAAAATAGAAGAATTATCTTTGCATGACAAAGGACAAAGATTGATTAAAGTAACTCTTTGTCCGAATGCACGATAACATTTAATTAATTAAATAAGAATATTTAAATTAATCCGCATGTACACGCTAAATGAGTTAGGAACTCGAACGAATTGTTCATCTGACGGCGGATTACTCGAGAACGCTTCAATTTACATTAAATCAAGAAACTTAACCTAAGCAATTAAAATGACCCTATCGTAGTAAAGTGAATACTCTAGATAATAATACACAACATTCAAATGGAGATGCTTAAAATAGGAATTCATAAATTAAATAATTCTACCTTAATTCAAGGACTTGATATTTGAAGAATAATTAAATAAATAATATTTATTTAATTAAATGATGAAGGGATTTAAATGAATAATTAAATAAATAAAGAATTTATTTAATTATAGCTAAAGTATGATAAAGAGTAAATTAAATAAGAATTTATTTAATTTGATATAGCTTATTTATGTTTAATTATAACATAATTAAATAAAAAAAAATGCTTCATTTTAATTAATCAAATAGAATAAAGAAAAGTGTGAATTAATTAAAATAATTAAGATTATTTAATTAATAGAAGAATTAATGTTAAGATGAATTAATTAAATAATTAAGATTATTTAATCATGACCATGAAGAATAGAAATAATGAAGAATATGGAAGTTGCAAGCCTAAACCAAATTTCAGTGTCTACATTTGCCCCTCTTTGATACAATGTCATTTCGGCGTTGTGTCAAAGAAAATCAATAAAAATATGCCCCAGTATTGCTCCAGATTAGAATAGGTGAAGGTATGTCCCCTTGGGAAAATTGACAATTTTTTGAAAAATTCAGAAAATTTTGGAAATGCTCCCAATTAGTCTACTGGATAGTCAGAAATGCGGTGCAGTTTGCAGAATTAGGGTTGGAAATGGGAGGGATAGGTACGGAATGATAGAAAATGGAAGTTAACATGGCCAGTAGGACATAAATGACACCTAGGCCCTAGGTATATATAAGAAAGAGGGGTAAAAACCTATTCATTTGCACCCACCTAGTTGAGAAATTGAGATTTTGCTCTGACTTTCTAGTGAGGATGTCTCTAGTTCCAGCTACTCATCATCGCGCATACAGGATCCGGACATACCAGAGACTAGCCGGCGCAGACCCCCCGGTATGGATCTAAAACTTGCCTTTTGAAATTTTTGATTTGCGCGCATTTTAATGCATTTAATTGATGTTTTACTTATGCATCACTTTAATTATGAACGTCATATGCGTGCGCGAACGACGCATGTGTATGCGGAAAACCACATTTGAATTTTTACGTCGGTCATTTAGAATAGTGTTTAGCGGTTAAACGCATCTGTTAATTTATGAAACGCATTTGACTTTGTGCACCGCAATTGCATTTAGAATAGCCGCATGTGTAGATTTTGAAACACATTTGAATTTAATGCACCGCATGTTATATTTTCAATGCATATGACTGTGGTGTGACGTATGTGATGTAATGAGCCGCATTTGTTAAAAAGAAACGCATTTGAATTTTATGAACCGCATTTGATAAAAAGCGACGCATGTGAAAAAGAATGACGCATGTGCAAAATAACGACGCATTTTCATTTCATGTAGTATAGTCAATTTGCACTAGAATAGATGATTGAGGCTGACATGAGGCATGTATAATGCCATTGCAGGTTGTATTGGACACGATTTATACATGGGAGTCGAGACCCACTACTTTCTGATTCAGAGACATCTTGCGGCCAGCCGAGCAACAAGTTCTATGGCATCTAAGTTTATTGCATGTGACCGATATGCCCCAGATTCGGGCAAAACAAGGACTATTGACAGTGTTATGTGAGAGGTGGAACTCGGAGACATCATCCTTCCACCTACCGACTGGAGAGGCCACGGTTACATTAGAGGATGTGTATAGGATCCTCAAACTGCCTATTAGAGGCACACGGGTGACCTATGATACTCAGATGGGTGCTACCAAGATGTGTAGGTACTACCCCCATGCTGATATTAGACAGTTAGGGGCCTACGATTATGACGAAAGTGGCGGTGTTGGCCCGTAGGATATAGATAGTTGACCTGGCTTCCATTACAAGCATTGATAGGCGGTATAGTACTGCCTGACTGCTGAGGTCATGGATTTCCTGTGGGATGGGGGGAGATGTTAGTGGGCATGCTCGAGCGGTGAGTTGTCTATGCCTGGGGTTCTTGTGTGCTTGGGATGTTGTACTTCCATCTGCATGATATTGCCTACCGAGAGGCATAGTCGATGAGTTGTGGTACCACGCTCCTGATGGTATGGGCGTGGGAGCATATAGCGATCTTTCGGCCACCTGTTACAGTTGACCTACTTCATGGAGCTCCGTACGCCTTCCATTATGCGGGGGTGACCACACAACATCATATTGGAGACACAAGCTACTTCAGACATGCTATAGACACGATGTAGCAGTTCACATGGAGACCATACCTGGGCTGCGAGGAGTGGTCAGATGAGGATGAGCACTTTCCATTTTGTAGATAGGCACAGTACTTGGTTGGACGGATAGTGTCTCATGTGCACATCATAGAGCGACAGTTGCTAGATCGGGTCCTAAGGTAGTTTGGAGAGGTACAGGATGTACCTCGAGGGAGAGCAGAGTTTTCCAGATCATTACAAGAGGTCCTGCTATGGGGGCCAGAGATTCCAGTGGCCACTGCAGAGGCAGATATTGATGGGCTACAGGCACTTCCATGGGGATGGAGGGATGGACCAGCAGACCCAGGGACCACTCTAGAGTATGATCAGTGGTGGGCAGCACACAGGCCAATCCCCTTGATAGACCCAAAACAGCCAGCGCCGGTAGAGCGGCATGGGACAGGTCCTTGAGGCAGGCGAGGCAGAGGAGGCCGTGGTGATGGAGGGGATGATGGCAGAGGTGGACGACGTGGAGGCAGGAGAGGGAGCCGTGGTCGGTGGGGACGAGGACCACCTTTGTCACTGATCCGGGATGAGGGAGGAGGAGAGGAGGATGTGGCTATGCTAGATGTTGGGGGAGGGGGAGAGGAGGATGTGGTCATAGGTGGAGAGGAGGTGTAGCCGATGGAGGCAGGCATCCCAAATATCTCAAATATCCTGGCAGAGGAGGAGGCAGGGGCCGAGGAGGTAGGCAGAGAGGAGGCAGAGGTTGATGCTCTGGGGTTGTTAGGTGCATACCAGGAGGATGATGATGAGGATGATGATCATTAGAGAGAGATCCAAGATCAGATCCTAGAGGAGTTGGATGAGGAGGAGGATGGGAGAGACAAGGCCAGACAGGATGAGACAGGGGCAGAGGATCCAGACACATATACATTGCAAGCCTAGGTTGCATCCTTGGAGGAGCAGATGAGAGTGTTGATAGTGGAGAGGGATGCCTATCGGATGGAGAGGGACAGAGCGTTGATGGACAGGGATCAAGCTATAGCTCGGTGACAGGAGACTGAGCAGAGATTCACATAGCTCAGGGCATTATGTACAAGACCATCAGTTGCGTTCGCTAGAGAGCTAGTCAAAGCTGGAGAGAGGGAGAGATACTATCGGGACCTATATGAGACAGAGGTTCCCATAGAGAGATGGGCTCCCAGTTTTTTAGCAGCACACAGTAGCAAGTCCTAGACCAGGACCCACACGCAAATAGTTAGCACAGAGGGGGTGGATCAACCATGTAGAGCAGGGCCATATGATAGGCCTCCCTCAGCTCAGAGGTCATTAGGTTCCCGTCATCATTCCCCCACACACTCCCGGCATGATGGTAGTGGCAGCTCAGGATAGGGGTATCGTTTGTCGAGATAGTGTATTTTGATTTTATAGCCTGGGGGCTTCCATGTATTATTGATACATTATGACATTGTGATGTGACACATTTGAGTTTGATATATATATATATATATATGATTTTGGTGGCAATTCTCATGATATGCATTTCTATGCATTGATTATGCAGTCTTTATTTATACATGTGATGTTTATATGATATGCCTATGTGATGGATGAGTATATATATTTTATGATGTTTATGCAGCTAATAAGATAATGTTGATTCTATGTGATGTATAATTCTATATGATGTATTCAATTTAGAACTATGAGATGCATTATGATGGATACTACATGTATGTTATATAGACATAATGTGATGTACGTATTTGCAGTTGCTTTGTACATGAAATGCTTATGATATGTATAGTTTGATGATGAATGTCTATTATGCCATGATGATCTAGATATGAAATATGCCTATTTGTATGTATGTTTCTAACATGTATGTTGATTCAGGATGATGTATAATGTTTTGTGTCACAGGACTCCGTCATAATGCAAGAAAGAAGAACTATTCGTGCGGAAAGAAAGATCGACAAAGAATGAAAGATAGAAGATAAATGTTAGTATTAGCA
The DNA here is from genome assembly GCA_007258455.2 of Sequoia sempervirens. Classification (NCBI taxonomy): domain Eukaryota; kingdom Viridiplantae; phylum Streptophyta; class Pinopsida; order Cupressales; family Cupressaceae; genus Sequoia; species Sequoia sempervirens. Next base: position 56,516 of record VDFB02040336.1, on the reverse strand, counting down.
CTCTTCGATATTTTGCCATATCACAAAAGGTATTGCACTTTATCATCATTGGGCGGGACTAATACAAATGGAGAAAAACACCATGATATGACATAGGTCAAGGTGTGCAAGATCATCCACTTGCTAATAACAGACAGTCGCAAACAAGGATTGTCATTAACTCATACTAAGGGCACAAGTTGCCCCAATCTTTTTGTCAAGACAAACCACAGACAACAAACAAAGTAAAAGACGAGTCATGAGACGTCATTGCTCCTCTAAATCCTTCATGGTACATCCTTGAGGAAACTAGTAACATGACTCAAAAATCAAATTAAAATACAGTCAACAGACAGCAGTCAAAGAAAATAGAATTCGGATACATCGTTACTTCTCTAAATCCTTCATGGGACATCCTTGAGAAAGCTAGTAACATGAATCCTAGTCATCAATTCAAGATAAATGATAAGATAAATAAGCCATAGAGTCAAAAATCCAATAAAATATTTGCCAAAACTTGATCTTGTTTGTTTGATTTGTTTGATTGATAAAGCCTGATGTCAGAAGATACACATACCGGATAAGACTGTGAGTCTGGTTTCAATGTTATGACTATCTGTATAAGGCATGACAAATCCTAGTTTCAAAAAGACATGTATCATATAAGACGTTGAGTTAGATGTCGTTGATGTGATAACCTATGTAAGGCTATGTTTGACCTTGTCGATTATGCAGGAAAGACTCATCCTGAATAAGACATAGGTTGACTGTTTTGATAACGTTTGTTTCCAAGAAGGGCACATCCTATAGCAGACTATAGTTGATCTATTTTGATTGTTTTGTTTGGAAAGTTATTTGATTTGACTTAGAGACATTGTGGACTTGTTCACCAAATTAATGCATGATTTGAGACGATGCGTGGACAATTAACTGTGTGTGATGACAAACCCTAAAGGACTGACCTAGTGCGGCCTCAGGGGCCCATCGATTGATGGCCTTGCCTACGTTATACACACAGAGACCTCGTAGTTCAACTTGACTTTGACTGACAAGACTAACTACAAATAGAAGACATGTATGCTAGTGAATGTGACGAACCCTAATGGACTGACCTAGTGTGGCCTCAAGGCTCATTGATTGATGGCCTTGCCTACCTTATACATGCAGAGACCTCATAGTTCGACACGACCAATGACCTTGTCATATAGACATATGGATTAACTCAGGACTTTATACAAACAAACCTAAACGGACTGACCTAATGCCTCGGGGGCACATCGGTAGATGGCCTTGCCTACGTCCAGTCGCAGAGGCAACGTAGTTCGACAAACGACAAAGACTGACAAGTGCAACTGACTCTGACTCTATTTTTGGATTTTCAAAATATTTTGATTTTTTTGTCTTTTTGAAGTTTTCTGATGTTTTTGTGTTTTCTCAGGTCATTTTGCGATGTTTTTGGATTTTTCTATGGTTTTACGTCTTCAACACAACCAATGTAAGAACCAATATGACACATAGCAAGTGTTTTCTCCCAGTTGAGTATAAGACCAATTGATTATGAATAGGATAAAATGGGGGATATGAACTGCACTCGATGTCAATCGTTCCAAGTTATGGGAAAGACTACCACTTATTAGGAATGATATATACAAGTGATGGACACAAAAGATAAGGGATATGTACAGGGATAGGTAGTATGTATAGGGATAAGGACTATTGTACCGGGATAAGGACTATGTACAGGAAAGTGGACTATGTACAGGGAAGTGGACTATGTATAGAATAATAGTAGACAAAGGAGCAGAGTTAACTTACACATGGCGCCTGTTTTCCAGGTTTTCACCATGGTACCTATCCAAAGTGCTACCGAAGTGGTTTTCACTATTGGACGAATGATTTGTCTTTACTATTTTCCAAATTATCTAAATTTTTTGGTGTTACCAAGATGCCTGTTTGCCAGGTTTTCACCTTGATAACAATTTTTGTGATTTTCTAATTTTTTTTATATTTTTGCTATTTAAGACAAAGGCTCCCAGAAGCTATGCATAGAACTTCTTCAGATGCATACTATTGATTGGTGAAGACAATGGTTCTCCTTCAGGAGTAGAAAGTCGGTACGCTCCTGATCCAAAAGCTTCTGTAACAACATAAGGTCCTAACCAATTAGGTTCAAATTTTCCTGGTTTTTCTCTTTCTGCTTGATTCTTTGGGTTCTCCATTAAAACCAGGTCACCAATGTCAAAGTTTCTATTCAACACCTTCCTGTTATAGCTACGACGAAGGAGATTCTGATATGCTTGGAGATGGTCTAATTCCTTCTATCTCGCTCATCCAGGAATTCTAGCTCATGGAGTCTCGACACTCGGTACTCTTCATCATCAATGTGGCCTTTCAGGGATACCCTTAGGGAAGGAATCTCGACCTTAATAGGCATAATAGCTTCAAAACCAAATACAAGTGAATATGGGGTAGCACCAATGGGAGTACAGATACTTGTACGATAAGCCCATAAGGCAAGGTTAAGTTGTAAATTCCAGTCACGACCAGCATCATTGACAGTCTTCTTGAGGATTCTAATGATGGTCTTGTTAGATGCCTCTGCTTGGCCGTTACCTTGTGGGTAGTATGGAGTAGAGAAGTAATGTTGGATATGAAACTCTTCACACAGATGATGAACTTCTTGGTTCTTAAACGGGCAGCCATTATCAGTGATTATGGACTAAAGGACACCATATCGACAGATGATATAGTTCAGGATAAATCTAGAAATTTGTGTGTCGGTAATGTATGTCATAGGAATGGCTTCAATCCACTTCATAAAGTACTCAGTGGTAGTGATAATGAACTTGTGCCCATTAGATGATGTGGGGTGGATCTTTCCTATGAGGTTGAGTCCCCATTAGGAAAAGGGCCATAGTGACGTGATAGGATGGAGCTCCTGTGCTGGGGCATGTATCAAGTCTCCATGAACTTGGCATTGGCGGCATTTCGTTACAAAGACATATGAGTCTTTTTCCATAGTAGGCCAGTAATAACCCAGTCTCATAATCTTTTTGGCTAAGGTAGGACCGCTAGAATGGGAACCACATATACCCTCATGCACCCCACGCAAGGTTGCTTATGCTTCAATAGAATCAAGGCATCTCAGTAGAGTATTATCTAAGGCACATCTATATAGGGTGTCTCCAACGATGGTGTATTTGGCTGACTTGCGAAGGAATGTCCTACGTTGGTTATTTGATAGGCCAGTGGGTATGACTTCGGCATGAAGGTAATCATAGATCTCTTTGTACCATGGGGAATTAGGACCAACAATGTCACACACCATTTTAGAATCTGGGATATCGTAGGCTAGGACCAAAAGTTGTTCTACCAAGAACTCAAACTTAGGCACGTTGTTAGGAATGTCAAGAAGTGATCCAATTGTAGCCATAGCATCAGCTGCCCTATTTAAAACATGAGGTATTTGATGAAATTTGACTTTGTCAAAGTACTCGTTAAAGCTATCATCCATGCGCTTGTATGGAGCAAGCTTCTCATCCTTAGTCTCATAATCATCATTTACCTGTCGGATTACTAGTTGAGAATCCCCATATACTTGTAAAATCTTAATTTTCCACTTGACTGCCATGCGTAACCCTGTCACTAGAGCTTCATACTCTGCTATGTTGTTAGTACATGGGAATGCAATCCTAAATGACTTAGGGATAGAATCACCCTGTGGTGTAATAAACAATATACCAGCCCCTGAACCATGATTTGTATGTGAGCCATCAAAGTACAGTTTCCATGTTATGTTTGTGTCAATTGTAAATATGAACTCATCAGGAAAGTCTGCAACCAATGGATGATATGCCTGTATGGGTGTGTCAGCTAACTGATCAGCAATGACATGTCCTTTAATAGCCTTTCTTTCTACATATTGGATATCATACTCACTAAGTATCATAACCCATTTGGCCAGTCGCTCCGTTAATGCTACCTTACTAAGGAGATATTTCAGAGGGTCTATTTTAGCAATCAACATTGTTTGATGGTTTAGCATATAGTGTCTCAATTTTTGGGTAGCAAATACTACTGCAAGACAGGCATGTTCAATGGTACTATAGTTGAGCTCATAACCGACCAAAGTCTAGCTGATATAATAGACTGCCCTTTCATGACCTTCATCATCATTTTGTGCAAGCAATGCTCCAAGTGATGAATGGGTTGCCGTAATATAAAGAATCAATGGTCTTCCTTCAACAAGTGGCATTAAGACAAGTGGTGTGAGTAAATATTCCTTAATCAATTAAAAAGCCTCTTCACACCTAACTGTCCATGCAAAGGGTACTCCTTTCTTTAGTAGATGTTGAAACGGATGTATCTTGTCTGCTAACTGCACTATAAATCTTCTGACAGATTGCAACCTTCCCTGTAATGTCCTTAGTTGACTGAGATTGGTGGGTGGTGGCATGTCCATGATTGCTTTCACCTTAGCAGGATCCACTTCAATACCTCGTCTAGAAATGATATAACCTAAGAGCTTTCCTGACTTGATGCCAAACACACATTTCTTTGGATTAAGTCTCACTTTATACTTCTCTAGCCTCTGAAATATCTTGTCAAAATCTGTAAATGTTCTTCCCTTGTCTTAGATTTTGCAATAAGTTCATCGACATAATCCTCCATACAAGTGTGTACCAAATCATGAAAGATAGTAGTCATGGCACGCTGATAGGTTGCTCCAGCATTCTTGAGTCTGAAGGGCATAACATTCTAGCAATACATCCCCCAAGGACAAGTGAAAGTTGTCTTAGGTTGGTCTTCAGTGTCAATTATGATCTAGTTATATCCGAAAATCCATCCATAAGGGATAACATCTCATAACCTGTTGTCATGTCAACTATCATGTCTATGTTAGGCAAAGGGAAGTCATCCTTAGGACAAGCTTTGTTGATATCTCAAAAATCAGTGTAGTGCGGATGCCCCCAATTGGTTTAGTGACTGGTACAAGATTGGAGATCCAATAGGCATAGTCAATAGATCTAATGAAACCAATGTCTAACAATTTCTTGAGTTCTGCCTTGACTAATAAAGCAATTTGTGGATGCATTTTTCTTAGCTTCTGTTTCACGGGCTTGGCACCTGGTTGTAAGGGAAAATGATGCAGAACAAGTTCAGGATCTAACCCTGGCATGTCAGCATATGACCAAGCAAAATTTATCTGTCTCTGTTCAAAGAAGTTATGAAATTCTGGTTGTTCTTCAGTTGTCAATGACACTACAAAATAAACTAGTCGAGGATTCTCTTTTGTGCCTATGTTGACTTCTACTGATTCTTCAACGAGCATGGGTGACTTTTCCTATGCAACAGGGAGAATGTTCAAACCTCCATCCTTAGGTGCCTCAGAGAGGTTTTCACCTTTGGATGCGTCTTTTCTTTTTACTTTTTCATTGTATAAAGGTGCCTTTCAATTTTCACCTAGAGACTCATCCTTGTTATCTTGTTTATTCTTTTTCTCATTTTTGTGACTGGAGGGTTGAACAGATTCCCCAAAGTATGCTTTATTGTCCAAGTCAATGGTAAAACCAGCCTTATGATCACCATTTGGTATGCCTTCTCGTAATCCCAAGAACTCAGCAATTGCTTCGTCGTTCTCAAACATATCTAAGACGGGTGTGTCTTGTTGGTCCCAATCAATGAGTTGGGGGTAGACTAAGGGCATGTCATCGTCAGAGTTATCAAAGTTTAATGGAGTCAAGGTAAATATTGAATTATTCATGTGGTTACAAAATTCTTGTACCAAGTCCTTTTTTCTCTTAGGTTTGGGTCTAGGTGGATTGATAGGTGGGCCTAATGCCAAGGTTTGACTATCAGAAACAGGTGGCTCAGGTTGCCAAAAGGTAGGATCAAGTGATTCCCAATAGTAGTGTTTAAACCATTCTTCTTTTGTCATTTTCTTTGGTGGACAGGAATTTAAGGGATTTGGTGAGGAACTTAACATCAAGTCAAGTTCTCCAAATAACTTGTCAAGGCTCATGGAAGAAGTAGAGGATAGGAAATCCCACTCATAATCGTTAGAGTCAGGGGAGTCACAATGATATTGATCCACTGGTTTGTGAGATGTCTTAATATCTTCTAAAGCACGTACTTCCTCAAGTAAGGGTAATGGAGTACTAGGAACGCCAATCTGGATCGGTTGAAACCCTAGCCCTACTCCTTTTGGCCACTGAGAAACAAATATTGGTTCAATTCTACCATCTTGGTTTAAGCCTAAACCACTTTGTCTGTCATATCCTTTGCTTTGCATGATTTTGAAACCCTTTCCATATAGACTTGTAGGAATGGTTTCAAGAAAAAGGGTTCCCCGACATCTTCCCTTATATAGCCGTGAAGGGGATACCTCTCGTGATCTACAAAATTTCTTTACAATTCACCCTATTTAGTGAAAGTTGTTGTGGGGAAATATGTATATAGTGATCATAGATCGCGACTCTACCCATTATAGGTAAAACTATATGACTTAGGAGGAACCAAATGGCTAACACAATAAGAAGTCTTCATGTAATACTCTCCATAACCCTTGTCTTGGACCTCAACCCTAGGAGTGGCAGGAAGTGAGGGTGAAACAGATGTTCGAGTGAGTGTGGATGGGTCAACATAAGAAGATGGATTAGACGATGAAGCCTCTTGGTTCACTGGTACTTGACGTTGGGGGATCTCTTTTAGATTGGTGCAGTACTGGAAAGGATCAGGATCACCATCTATAGTTATTTATGTGCCATTGTAAGGGAATTTAAGACACTGATGATATGTGGAAGGGACTGCCTTCATGGCATGAATCCATGGTCTACCTAGTAGAAGGTTATAAGGGAGGGTGAGATCCAAGACCTAGAACTTTGTCTCCATCACCGCAAAACCAATTATGATAGGAAGTGTTACCACCCCCTTTGATTTTCTTTCCTCATCATCATAAGCTTTTATGACAATTCTTTTGGCCATGTCCACGCATGCTTCTGAAATACCTAATGCCTTAATTATTTTTAAAGTGCATAGATTTAACCCTGCTCCTCCATCTACCAAAACTCGTCTAACTTTGGTGTCATCAACAAGGACTTCTAGATGTAAAGGGTCATTGTGGTTTGTCTTTTCAGTGGCATAGTCTTGTTCAGAAAATGTGGCATGGTGATTATTGGTCAAGTAGCCCACCATTTCCTGGAAATGATTGACATCTAGATCATTAGGGACCGTGGTATTCTACAAAGCTTTATCAAGGATAGACCGATGCTTAGGGGAAATACGCAACAATTCCAAGATTGAGATTTGGGTCAGGGTCTTCCCCAAATGATCAAGAAGGTTATATTGTAACTTGGAAGGTTGGGGTGTTTGCTATGATGGAGGGCCTTGAATAGTGAATTTAGTATGGCGAGTATTGACTGCACACTCAGGATTGGTATTGATAATAATGGTATTGATATTCTCATCGACGGCACGAAGGCAGTTAATGATTTTTCCACTATTATAATCATGCTTGACACTGGCATAGTTGGCTAACATGTTGGTCTTAGTACTCGAACTGGGGACAGTTCCTTTCCCATGGTCATGTAGTGGGTCTAAAAAGACTTGATGATCAGTGTTCGATGTCTTTTTTTTTTGTCCACTAACTTCAATAATCCTCCTTTCAACAAGATCATGTATGATATTCTTCAGTTGTCAACAGTTTTGTAGTTTATGTCCCTTAGTCCTATGATAGTCACAAAAGGCATTTTCATCCCACCAAGCTGGTTTAAACTCTCTTGGATCATATTGTCTTGGTTCCTGCAGCTATATAAGGTTATGTTATAACAGTTGTTTGAACACCGACTCAATGGGTTCCCCTAAGGGAGTGAACTCATGTTTTTGGAATCTTCTTGGTTGTGGACGTTGAGTGTTTTGGACCATGTTAGGAGGTTGATTGACAGCATTAAGCGTGTTGGCAAAAGTATGAGGTCCTTGTAATGTGATGAGGGGTCTTGCTTGTAGTGTTTTAGCATCAACTACCCCATCATTGGTGACATTTTTGTTGCGAGACTAAAATCTGTTTCTGTCAATGGGGGTGTTTTGTACGATCGGGTTTCTATTAGATGTTGATGTCTTGAGTTCACCCTTTTCAATGAAATCCTTCTCTATTATAACCCCTTTTTCCACTAGTTCCAAAAAATATGTACAACAATGGACCCGTAAGTTACTTCTGAGTTTCGCATGAAGGTTTTCTTGGAACATAGTAACTTTTTGTTTCTCAGGTATCTTGACAGGACGCCGACTAGCTATAGTCCTCCATCTCTGGAAGAAAGCGATGAATGTTTCCCCTTCATCTTGCATTGTGTGACACAAGGTTGCTATATTTATCTTGTGGTCTATGTTGAAGGAGAATTGTTCCACAAATTTCTCAACTAGTTCACCCCAAGATCTAATGCTAGCATCTAGACCCGAAAACCATTCTAGTGCAATTCCTACAAGACTTCTTGGAAACAGCCTCATAAGATACATGGGATCATAAGCAATGTCTATGCATATGGTAGAAAATTCCCTGATGTGTTCTATTGGGTTTCGTTTGCCATTGTACTTAGGAAGATTCGGTATGACATATCCGTGAGGGAAAGGTGTCATGTACAATGATCTATCAAAGGAGAATGGGCATATGTCCTTTGTTGAAAATGATTTCTTGGTTGACACCGACATGTTATCCATTTGCGTTTGTAATGCCTGCATTTGTGTTTGTAAGACGTCAACTTGGGTCAAAGATGTGCTAGGAGGATTATGTGGATCCAGGTATGTATTCTGAAATCCAAAGTCTCGTGATGGGTTTCAATTAAATGTTGGCATCTGAGGTGGATTTGGATTCGGAATGTTGGTAAATGTGTTCTAATCTGGAATCGACATAAATTGGTGTTGACCTAAAATCTGTGTAAACGAATTCTGAGTACCACTTTGGAAAAAAGGATTTTGATTCAGAATTGATGTAAATTGGTTTTGACTTGGAATCTGTGTGGACGGATTCTGACTACCAATTTGTGGCAAAGGATTTTGATTTGGGATCGATGTAAATGGATTCTGAGTACCAGTTTGGGAGAGTAGATTCTGACTCAAAAACTGTGTGAATGGATTCTGATTGCCATATTGAAAGGGGGGAATGCCCCCTATTTGTGTAATCTGTGGTATAGTACTAGTGACTTGAGCACTAGGTATGGCCATCGACTGTGGTATGGTACTCGTGATACTAGCATTGGGTATAGTTGTTGACTGTGAACTTGTGGCACCGACATAAGGTGTAGAGGCTAAGGTTTTAGACCTTTTATTCCCAATAAGAGGACCGAAGGGAGTATATGACGAAGCCCCTGTAGTGAAATTAAATCTTGATGTCATGCTAGATGTACCAAATGGGGACATATGGACTGTCGTACTCTGTGTAGACATGCTAGATGGCATAGTCGTGTTGGCCTGAGGTATAGTAGTACTAGCAGTCGTGGTATTTTTCCCTTGTGTAGGTTGAGTTTGTAAGGTGTTGATATCAAATCCTGGAGGTAAAGTAGCACCTTCAGCTAGCAATTTACCTAAAAATCGTTGACGATCATTTGCTAGGTACTCATCTACAAAAGAGGCAAACTCAGGGTCCTGTGCGGCAGCCTCTATGTCCTCTATTGCAATATGTCCTTGAGTGTTTCTAGTGGTGAATTTTTCTAATAGAGTCTTATGAGGTCTTGAAGAAAATGGATTGATGAACTCATTTGGGTTTGACATGTTTTCTCTCTCTCTTCTCTTAGACCTAGTTTCAACCATGTAAGACAAGCTCAATATGCGGGATATGCAAGACTATATCTATGAACAGTATGACTCTAGTCTATATTTTTGGGATTTTCATATGCAAAATAAGGGGTGTCCTAGGATGAAACTAGTCTAGACTCTAAAGATGCAAAGTCTAAGCAAGGTTCTAAAATAGTCAATTCTATAAACCTTAAGACGAAGGGACCAAATACCTAAATTCTAACCAAAGTGTCAATTTAGTTTAGTCAAGAAACCAATGTAGGACAAGGATCAAAGACAAGTTGAGTTTCCTAACTAGACTGATGAGCTAGGAGGACAATTTGTAGGACAAAGTATAAGATGATAAGACTAGGTTCAATGACAGATTTCATTGACACTATGACCTTTCTAGAGTATAGATGGTGGACTACTCCTAAAGTTTGTAAAAGTGACCTTTCTAAAAGTCTAATGCAAGGAAATATGTACCCTGAGATGAAGCTAAACTCTAAATGAAGAAAACTATGGTAATAACTAAATGACCCTAAAGGATGCAAAATTGAGCAAATCATTTCAGGTTTCTGTTCAAGGACTATTTGTGTAAAGACAACTGAAATTGGTATAATCGTGTTGACTAGATAGTGACTGTGAATTCTGGTTTTTCTGATAATCAGACAGATGCGTTGCAGGATCTAACATATGCGGTCAAGTTTATCAGTTGCGGTTTTCCAGTGATCAATTGCATTTCTCTGGTAAAGTTTAGTTTAACTTTGACAGATGCGATTAACCTTTTAACAGATGTGACTCTAACTTATAGATGCAACTCAGAATATAACGCATGCGGCTTTTCCAAATCAATTGCGAGCTAAACTGACAGATGCGACTCTAATCTTGACAGATGCAACTAATAATGACATATGTGACTAAAAAATTAACAAATGCGACTCTTGATAATAGATGTGACTTTCTGGTGAACAGTTGCGACTCTCTGTGAATTTTCAATGACATGAAATTTAAACTGACTCTGTTTTCTATGTTCAAATTTTGACAATCAAAGACAATCATAAGACAAAGTGTTTTTAGTTTCGATTTTGGACTCAAAGAATGTTTAAAGTGATAACAAACAAGCACATCCTAATAGGCCAAAGGCCTAGGAATTGTATACTTGGTATAGCCCACCGAAATACCCCAAATTGGTGATGAACACCTTTCCTTCTTGAAAGCGGATAGCTTAGAAATTTGGCGGCATTGGCTCCCCTCCACTACTCATTAACGTCTTTTGAGCACATCAATTTTGAATTCTTGGGTAATGATCTCCCAAGAACTGCTATCTCTACTCAAGGGGATCAGTAGTGAGTAATCTTCGAGCATGATACTGTACCCTGCACTATACCAAGAACGCCACAAATAGGTTGGTCTCTAAAACAAAGGTATTTAGTATAGGCATCTGGCTCATGGGGTGTGATCCATAATGACGCTGTGAGTCCCCTTTCTCGTGATCCATCTCATCTAACCACAAATCATGACTTTGGTTTCCTAAGAGCCCACTTTATATAATCGAATCGGAAGTCCTCTGCTCCAGTAGTGCTAATCCGTTCCAGTCGCCGCCCCGTGAGTACTTTTCCCAATTAGAACAAAGCCCGTTCTAGAGTTGGTAACGGTTTCTCTGCATAATCTGTGATCGCATGTGATGCACAAGGGGAGAGGATACTGGCGTACTCAAATCGCGGAGGGTAACCAGACTTTGCTTTACACCAAACACAAGAGACACTTGTTAATTTTAACCAAACAAAATATTTATGCTACCAAACACCCATTTTCAAAATTTCTAACTAGGGTCTTCGAAGGCGTCCCGCAGAAAACCTCTCGCTAGGGTAATTTTCACATTGTTCTACAATCATCCCGCAAAGCTTGGTTAACCCAAATGGCCACACGCTGAAAATCGACATCAGCACACAAAATTAATTGAAAATTCTTAGATTTCTGAAAACAGAAATAGAATTTTACTAGTTAATTGTGTCGCAGTATTACCAGTTAGATGCATCATTTCTTCTTCAATTGCGGCTCAGGAATTCAATTGTGGTTCAAGAAAATACAGATGCGTCATTTATTCTGTCAAATGTGGTTCAGGAATTCAATTGTGTCGTTTCGTCAGTCAGATGCGTCGTTCCATACGAAAAACCTGCAAAAATCAAAGTAATTGTCTAGGGATACACGAAGATGGTGTCTTCACGTCGGGTTCACCAAATGTAACGCCATAGAAAATTGCACAATAGAAAACAAAGAGCATTAGAAGCAAACATGCAATACTAAAATCTAAGATGCAAATCTAAATGTTAAGCAACAAAGAACATAGGAAAGTAAAAATGTAATTAAACTGAAACAATCTCACCAATTTCAAACGTATTTCCATGATTCAACTTGATTGCCCTTCTCCATTTTTCTTGTGTAGTATAATTTCCCTCAGATTTTTCGTAAGTTCGTGCAAGTATAGCCTAAGATAGTGATTAGCAAAATATCAAAGATTCAGGATTGAGTGCTCTCAAAATTCATAAGATTTCGCGAGAGATTGAAATGAAGAATGACAAATCAATTTATAGAAAATTGATTATTCAACGACAGTCGGTGATTGGAAAGATTAATCTGACGGCTGAGACCTAATCATTGAATACATCTCAATAAATAAATAAGACATGAGTGACAAACTAGAAACAGGAATTAAAGATTAAATGAATGATTTAATCTCTCTCACCGGTATCTCGAAAATAAGAATTCATTCCTTTGCATGACAAAGATAAAGATTGATTAAAGCAACTCTTATTCGAATGCACGCACAAGGTTTAATTAATTAAATAGGAATATTTAATTAATCTGCATGTACAGGCAAATGAGTTAGAACTGGACAATTGAATGATTTGACAAAGAGATTACTCGAGAATACCACTCAGACATTAAATCAAGAATTAACTGAGCGATCAAAATAGATCTTTGAGTCAAGTAAAAGTGAATACTTAGATAACACACACAATTATCTAAATATAGAGGGATGTGTTAAAATAGAATTCATAAATTAAATAATTCATTTAATTCAAGATTTGATATTTGAAGAATAATTAAATAAATAAGATTTATTTAATTAAATGATGAAGGGATTTAAATGAATAATTAAATAAAGAATTTATTTAACTACAGACCAACATGATGAAAGAGCAAAATTGCAAAATGCTGAATCCTATTTCAATCTGGATACGATATATTAATTAGCAACATAATTAAATAAAAAATGTTTATTTTAATTAATCAAATAGAATAAAGAAAAGTGTGAATTAATTAAAAATACAATTAAGATTATTTAATTAATAGAAGAATTAATGTTAAGATGAATTAATTAATAATTAAGATTATTTAATCATGACCGCGAAGAATAGAAATAATGAAGAATATGGAAGTCGCAAGCCTAAACCAAATTTCGGTGTCTACAGTAATGACTTACTGAAGAAAGACACGGGTTGTTCATGACCATCCTCATTCTTTTGTAACATAATTGTAGCAATAGTATGCATTGAAGCAAATGAAAATATTTGAAAAGGCTTTGCAAAATCTGGAGACTTAAGGACAGGAGCCTCCTTTATGGCCCTTTTGATAGATATAAAAGCTCCCAAGGCCTCTACAGTCCATTCCATTTTTTATCCTTTCTTCAACATTTTTGATATGGGCTTAATGATCTCAGCAAATTTAGAAACAAATCTCCTAACAAAATTAATTTGTCCAAAGAATGATTGTATAGCCTTGACAGTTTTTGGAACAGGAATTTTATCAATAGCTTCAACCCTCTCAGGATCTATTCTAACTCCCTCTTTTGAAACAATATGTCCTAAGAGTTTACCTTTTGTGACTGCAAAATGACACTTCTTAGGATTTAAGCTGATACCATATTCTAGGGCTTTAATAAATACCTTTTCAAAATGTTGTACATGATCTTCAACCTTTTTTCGAATAAGCAGTCAGGTCATCTTGGTACACCACCATGATAGCATTGATTAAATCTGCAAATGCCATGTCCATAGCTCTTTGGAAGGTCGCTCCTGCATTAGTGAGACCAAATGGAATTCTTATGTATACATATGTTCCCCAAGGAGTTGTAAATGTTGTCTTATATTGCTCAGATTCTTTGACTTTAACCTGGTTGTACCCTAAAAACCCATCCATCATTGACAACAGCTCACACCCTGTCACCTTATGTAATATAGCCTCCATATTGGATAGAGGATAGTTGTCCTTGAGAGATGCCATATTTAGATTTATGAAGTCCACACATAATCTGATGTCTCCATTTTTCTTTCTCACAGGGACCAAGTTTGAGACCCACGTTGAGTGCCTGATTGGTTTGATAATTCCCCCATCTCTGAGCCTTGTCAATTCCTCTTGCATCTTAGGCTCCAGTGTTGGGTTTAGAGGTCTTTTCTTTTGTCTGAATGGCTTAGCATATGGCTTCAATGGTATTTCATGCTGAAATAGATCCTCCCTATATGCCTTCAGATCTTCATAAGACCAAGCAAACACATGCTTATACTTTCTCAGCAACTCAATCAGCATTCTTCTAATTGTAGGGTTTATCTTCTTTCCAATGTATACCTTTCTTAGTTCCATCTCAGTCCCTAAATTAATTTCTTCAATATCTTCCCTTTTGACTGGTGTTTGCCTCATGAGAGACTGATCATTTACATCATACAGCCTCTTCAATGCCACTAGGCCTTTAGGAAGCTTATTTGTTTTGAGTTGTAAGATCTCTTTGCCAAACATAGTTTGCTTCCCATCTGCTTCCTCAACAAAAGCATTGAAGTCAATTTCCTAGGCTTCATACTAATCTATACAATGAAGAAATTTCAAAAGGTTAGTATCATCATCAAAGACCTGCCAACTATAAATGTTATCAAGAACAGCAGGCCTTGTCTTGAATTCAATCTATGAAACCCTAGCCAATGTGATATCATCTCTTTTCAGTGCCACATTTGCTAAAAAATAGCCATTATATTCTTTGACATGTCAATCCATTCAATTGAGAAGGCATCAAACAATTCAATTGTGTCCCATACAGCATTCCTATACTGTTTTAATCTTTTGTGTTTTGTTGCATACTTTGATTTAATTTGTGAAACAACCAACTCAGAATCGCCCAAAACAGCTAGCAACTTTATCTTGTGTTGCACAGCTATGTTCAAACCTGTCAACAATGCTTCATACTCCGCCACATTGTGTGTACATTCAAATGTTAACAGAACTAAATATTTAAATGTAACACCTTCAGGAGAGACAAATACAATCCCAGTGCCATTACCTTCTTGGCTACATGCTCCATCAAAATACATCTTCCATACTTTATTGCAGCATTGTGCCACATGCTTTTCAATTGGATCACTATTGGTTAATTCTGGTTCGGTTGATTCAATCTTAGAACTTCCAAGATCAACATCACAAAAACAATTGATCTAATCTTGAGGCACATAGTCAACAAGTTGGTTCATTCTTGGCTCACTATACAATTTGACATCCTGACCATTCACTGGAATTGTAGCATAAGACAAATCAAATTGAACGTTCCCCCCAACTGTTGCTGTCCACTGCCTTGACAGAAGCATCCCAAACTGAGGAGGAGTATCAATCACTGTTATATCTATATTATAAGCCACCTGTGGATAAATAGCCAATTTGACTTCAACATCTCTCATAATACCTACCATGGGAACAAGTTTGTTGTCCATTGCATAACACTTCCCTTCACATGTATCAACCGACATGCCAAGCTATTTCATTACTCCTACTGGCATAATGTTTATGGCAGCACCAGAATCTATCATGCAATTCCTTAACAGTCTGTTATTTATGAGTAATGTAGTAAAAAAAGGATCGACTTGTGGGGGAGTTGTTAATACATCACCCAAGCAAACTTCTGGGATATTTATCTTTTCCTTCCTATTGACTACTTTAACAGCTGCTTTGCTTTCAGAATTCATATGTTTTTCATTCCCATTTGTAATCAATTGAACAGCAATATCTCTATATTCTTTAATTTTCATCATCTCAAGTAGTGGGACAGACATTTTTACCTGCGATAACGCCTGAGTGAAGTCAAAAGAAGAGCCCTCCACCTTAACAGCCTTCTTAAGTTCTAGCGTTTCTCCTTTGTTTTCTTCTTTTTCCTTCTTACTAGGCTAGTCAGGCATTTGTATCTCTTTATGTAATTCCTTCACCTTTTCCTTTTGGCAGGCTTCTCTTCATTTTTACCAGGCTGTTTATTTTCTGGCTTTTTCACAGTTCCTTGTGTTGCCTTCTGATCTTTCATAAAAATTCCCCCAAGCACACCTTCCATTTCATTTACTTTTTAGTTTCTCAACCAGTATTTACTCCTTGCTTCTTCAACTGCTGCAACAGTTAGTCTTTCTATTTCTTCTTTGGTGAGTCTTCTAATACTACTTTGAGCAGACACCTCAACTGAATGTGGCTCTGTATAATCTTCTTCAGAATCATAAAGAATTTGTTGTTCAGTCATATGGACATTATATTTCTGATTTGAAACATCATATTCATAACCTTCATCCTCAGAAGATAAGTACCCCTTCTTAGCATGGTAAAACTTATTTGAAGTCAAGTAAACCTTGTGATCTTCTCCATTGTTTTCCATCAACATTCCCTCTTCTTGCATCCTTTGAGCTACAATACAATAGTCTGGAGAGTGTGGTTTATCACAAGCTTCACAAAATTAATTATTACTCACCATGTAAGTTCCCTTCTTGTTCAATGGATCAGGAGTCTCTTTGTTTCTTGGCCTAGCTGTTATAGGTTTTCCATCCTTCCAGTCTGTATTATAAGGCATGTCATGCAACCTTGGCCTTTCAATTCTATATGTGTTCTCCTGTCTGTACTGATAATTATTACTTTGTTGAGGAGGCCTAGGGTTGTCTCTTTTATTGATTATACCTGCAACCTTCCTGTTGTTTTCAATTGTCAGTGCTATCTTCTGAGCTTCAGCTAGATCTCTTGGGATCCTACTTCTCAGTTCATACCCTGTCCTAGGATCAAATGTATTTAAATAAACACTCAATGCAACAAAATCTGGTAACCTTGATCCAGGAGGTACTTTAGTCTACAATTTGTTGAATCTTCGATTGAAATCATAAATAAAATCATTCTAATTTTTTTAGATTCACATCAATTCATGAAGAGTTGCATCTGGTGCATTTAGATTCCCATACTATTCTAAGAATCGATCTTGGAATGCTTGAAGAGAATTGATTGAGAACGCAGGAAAGCTATTGAACCAATCCCTAGCATCTTCAATAAGTGACATCATAAATAGCTTCATGTGTAAATCTTCATATGGCACATCTATATCTTGGATGAATACATTGAAACTCTTTAAATGCTCTTCAGCAGTAATTGCATTACTCCCTGTAAACTTAGGCACCAGACCTCTCCAACTGCCATCCATAGGGTAAGGATACAATTGAAACCCTGCTAAATCAAATTGTATGATCATGGTTGTATGCTGGTGAGGGGGAGGAATAGGTGGACATTGATGCTGGTGCATGGGATTATTGTACTGTGCATTATATTGTGGGATAAAAGACTGACCAGGAGGTGGATGCATACTTGTATGCTATGTGGGAATATGAGGTGGATGATTTGGATGCTTGTAGTGATTCCCTATCTGATGGTGAGGAGACACTGGTGGATTTGAAGGCCCTGCACCATGATTACCTTGCTCATGAAGTGGTACATACTTTGGGGGGCAATCAACTGTCTGATCAGTAACTTGAGTT
The DNA here is from genome assembly GCA_007258455.2 of Sequoia sempervirens. NCBI lineage: Eukaryota > Viridiplantae > Streptophyta > Pinopsida > Cupressales > Cupressaceae > Sequoia > Sequoia sempervirens. The sequence continues at coordinate 38,955 of VDFB02040336.1, read as the reverse complement.
TTCTGCAATTTAGCCTCTAATTCCTCTATCCTCTTCCTCTGTAATTCAAACTGTGCTCTTACTTCATCAGGAAGCTCATGATCAATAAACACATTTTGGTTACCTTCCATCTTCTGATCATATTCATGTTGAATTCTGATTCGTTCAGGCTCAATTCTAGCTTCAAACTCAGCCTGTTTCTGAGAATCATGAAAAGGAAAATTATTTCTTTGATCTTCAGGGGTACAAAGTTCTGCACTTGAATCATCTCTCCATGTATCATAGCAATTGTATGTTTCACAATGTGCTCCTGGTGCTTTTCCTTTGTCTGTTATGCACATGTCCTCATTGATCCTCTTTCCTTTATCAACTCTATCATATTTGTGTGTCCACTTACTGCTACCAGCAGGAGCTCCAGTATGACCTCCCCTGTACTGATATCTTCTTCCATTCATGATGAACAGCTACAAAAGTTTTGTCAGAGTCACCACCTACTTTTCCAAAAGTAGGAAAATGATTATTTCTGATCTTTTACCCAGCGGAATCACTCTTTCTGAATCTTCTCAAATTATAACCTTTTCTTCAATGACTCTATAATGTGGTCTTCAACTGAAATTTCTGATGTAATCCCCCACGGAGTCGCCAATTTGTTAGCTCTCAAAAACGCAGGCTGAATGCATCAAGAGGCTACCAATCTCTTGATACGCTTTAGGGTAACAGACAAGGTCAAGAGAACTCAACCCTCTACTCCTTAGGTGTTGCTAAACCTGGGCGGGTGTACCAATCTGAATGGAGCAGACTTGACTGATGATTATCCTTTTTGCAATGATTTGTTCACAATGGCAAATGGAGGTGAACAAATGAATTTAAACCTGACAACAATCTTCTTAATCTAAATCCTAAAATTCTTAATTAATAGATGTAAAGAAGCTGAAAGAATTCTAATGATGAAATGCAGAGACCAGTGCCTTGTTGGGCATGTGGAGTCAAAATGAGATTAAGATGAGCAACACTTCTCTAGAGAAAAACTCAAATTATCTGGCATATATTATGTTCACAACTTGTGTAAACATGCAAGAATATGATTACTAAGCTCTACTTGAACAATCCAAATGAATCTCTCAGACCACTGTGGTTAATTAAAAGGATTTAATCTTTTCTTGAAAGAACCAGTCAACTAATCACACAAATACAGCAAATGTGTACTGATGAATTGAGTATAAACTTGTTATATCAATTTAAATAGTCAAAAAAAATCCATCTTGGAGACAACTTAGCAATACTTTCATTAGATTCAACAAATAATTGACACCAGAGAAATGCAACAACATCAATTGAATTTCATAAATACCTCCATTCTAAAATCATGCAACAATAGTCTCTGATCTAATAATTTTACACTACTATATCTACTTGTTGTGTATTGAAATCTAATAGCTCGTGATGATTTTACAATTACAAAAGATGCTAATTTATACACCGACACAAGAAAATAAATCAAATTGAATATTAATGTTGGCCCTCCACAAAATTCGAGCTCCTTGTATCTTGGCCTGCAACAGTATTTTATCACTCACATGTCAGCCACAGTGTTTGAATTTTTGTTATTCATTTGTTGGAATAGTCGGCGTGACATCCTGTTTGCTATGTCGAAGGCAATTCAATCGTTATCTGCCCATGTCCTTATTCGCTTTCACCGTGACTGTCGACCGTCAAGGAGAAGTCCCACAGAGTTCGTAGAGTTATACTGAAAGCCCTTTATTCATCTTATGTGTCACTGTGACTTCAAGACATCGGGGAGACCTCATACAAATAGCACTTTGTTATATCGAAAGTCTCCCATAATGCTATTTCCCAGTCGCCGAGACAAGGAAATTCTTACGCTGACAAGGATCCTCTTGTTTTCCATCGGCGAGACCGAAGGTCACTCGCCGAGACCTCTTACCAATATCTCTATCTCTCACCGAGTTGTTCCCTTTAGTTTCCAATCAGTGTGACAACATGAAATTGCTATGACTTCACATTGAAAACAACTTGTTTGGCCAAAGCGAAACCCCCGCATGTTGTTCGGTGAGACCACAAGAGTTCGCCACGACATTATATCGAAAACCTTAACTCATGCCGATATGATGTATTATGTTCCTCCAGTCGGCGAGACATGATGAGTTCGGTGAGAGCTTCCACCGAGGACTAAACTCACACCGACAAGTTCCTCCTCAGTCACCAAAATAAAGGAACTATTATGTCAATAACTTCCAGTAGATGAAGACCAATCACCACAACAATAGAAACGTCTCGTCGATAGGCAACATAGACATTTTATCAGAAAAACGAATCAAGGAGACTCTGCTCTCATTATGCCGATATGAACCTAGATTTGGATGTTGATCGCTATGACAATGAAAAAGTTATGCCGACCACCTGCAGCAAACATATGTTAACACATAAGCAACATGGGTCAGGGAGACCAAGATAGACCAATGTCAATATGGACCACGACACGAAAAATGAATAACTCAATGGATTCAAAGGGACAATAGGGAAAAATGCAAGCAAAATGTCATGAAGAGAGAAAAATTGTGCTCAAGGTAGGACCAATCTGGAAAATTATGAGAATGAACATGTGAAAACATCAGATTTTAATAGTTCCAACAGCTTCTACAAATATAATCCTTTTTTCATGTTCACAAGCTCATTTATATAGAGCTTCACAACCACATCAAAGGAGTGGTTGTAGGGTTGTAAGGATCCTTATTGTCTTGAAACCCTTCCACACTTTCCCCTTTGTCTGATGAAAAAAAAAAAAAAAAAAATTGGTTTGGCCTAGAAACAACCTCTTGAGGTGAAAAAATATATTTATTGTTTCCTTTATCCTCTCCTTGCTCTATTTGGTCACCTACTAAATAAATCATTTTAATAGTCACAGTTGCATTATTCCTAATTTATTTTGGTAAAATCATAATGAACTTTTTTTGTGACTACATCAAGTTTGTGTTTTACCTACACCTTAAAATCCCCTTATGTTGCTTTTCATTCACAAAAACCAACTTCTCATTTGTGTCATTTGAATAAACTTGATGTTGCCCTGGACAAGAAGAACCCAAAGGCCCAACTATATTCCCTACTTGGGAGTTAAGGAATGAATTTTCAAGCCCCTTTACTACTTGGAGAGAGTGATTCCAATGGATGTTTCAACCCTCCTACCATAACCTCTTTAACCAATAACTAGTTAACTGCATTTGGGTATTGTTTATTGACTCCAAGCAACCCGTTTCAAAACTGACTGGCCCTAGGATCTTTGTGTGTATGTTTTCTAATGAAAAGGGTGTTTTTTTCAACTATAATCCCTTGATTTTCCCTAACCATGATAACCTAAGAGGTTTCCTCATGTCTAACCATGGTTTTTAAAACACGGTATCTCTTGATTGCAGCTTGCCCAAAAGGTTTGTAGTTTTGAAAATGTGGTAGAAAACTAGGAAAAAAGTGCCAACAAAGATAAAGAAGGAAAAAAGGGCACTCAAGGAAAATTTGTTTAGCAGTGTGCAAGGCCCACAAGATTGGAGATGTATTACGCTTGGAGCCCACACGACCCATGATTACCTTGCTTCCCATTGTTCCTTGTTTGGTGTTCCCTACTCATTGTTCAAGTTCTAGCATGTTGTTTAATAAAACCTGCGGAGAGAACTAGCTTGATGCTAGGTGAAGTATAGAGAGACTAAAGGCATGACATCACTAAGAACAATCATAAAAGGAGTGGAACAATTTAGAAATATTGAAGATATGTGTCATATGGGTGGACAATTATGGGAAGGGAACATTACAACAGGGAAGGAAAATTCAACCAGAGAATAGGTGGGGACACCTGGTTAGCATGGGAACTTTCATTTCCCTCTTTGGGGATGTATTTAACTTTTAAAAAATACATGGGTAGCTGGTGTGTCCCATCCTTGGGATAAATAAAAATAGAAAATTGAATATATATAGTAGTATAGATAGAAGGAAGAGTTGGGAGCATGGGAAAGAGGAGTGGTGAAGACAAGGAGATGAGTACAACCACATTTCTTTAGGTTGTTTGAACAATAATTAACACATTTTTAACAAAAATAAGGGCATGCAAAATGTTGAGAGAAAGAGGAGGAAGATGTGTGGTGTTGAGAGATGAATGGAGATGGTTGTGAGAGGCCATGTATTGATTTTTGTTGTGGTAGATTTTATTTTTCAATTGTAAACTTACTTGAGTTGAAATAATAATATTGTTAATTTTCTTTGAATGTTACATGGTGTAGAATTTGTTGTTGTGAGAATGTGTGTTTATGGGAGGTAGTGCCTAAACTTGCAATGTAATATTTTACATGTGATCATGTACTTAGTCTATCACACCAACTCCTAATTGTTGAATGCACAAGACAACTGAGAGGGGGTGAATCAGTTGTACATTAAAACATAAAAACCCTCATTAACATTTAGATCCACATCAACTTCATTAGCCTTTAATCTATTAGAATGATTTATCATGAAATAAAATAAAAGAAACTAAAACACATCAACACCATGCACAATAGAACACCAAATTTACATGGAAAACCCAAGAAGGGAAAAACCAGGGTGAGGATTAGCTCACAATATAAAGTAATTGCAATACTAAATATAATAGGCTCACTACCAGAGGGCTGACTTCCCAAAAGAAAGAAGGGCTCACTGGAAATGGCTCATTGTTGAATTACAGAAAAAGAATAAAGAAGATTGTCACAATGAGAAATCCATCTCAATGCAACAAAAAGGTCCACCACAACATCACCAACACATTTGCAGCCTTTTTGAAGATTGTAGACATCTTCTACTCACTACTTCTAGTAGTCTAACTCATTAAAGCTCGCATTGCACTTCACAACTCTACAATTTATATCACACTCACTACACATGCATCCTCCATCAACACAATACTTATTTATACCTTATTCAACCTTGAAAGCAGTCTCCAAGGTTTGTATGCACCTCAATCATGCAAATTAAAATTAGGTCGGCACCAAAAAATTCTCGTGGTGGAAAGGAATGAAGGTGGACCACATCATACCTTAACTCAGACCTAAATCCACTCATACATGCCACACCACGCTTCCACAATCACCAAAGAAAATCTGAAATTAGTGTAAACACCCAAGGTCGATCGAACCTAAGTAAAAACCATTAAAATTTTAAGTATGTGCTTCCTTTGATCCAAAGACGGCTTGAAAACCACACGCTACACTTGAACATAATCTAGAATATTCCACAAATATCTTGATATCCAACAAATTCCTTTGCAACAACTTTCACCTAAAGAATAAACACATCATGTACACCCAATTAACCTTTTACATACTATAGCTCAATAAACTAGCTTGTGGAGCACAAAATCATTAACAAATTCAACCAAAAGTGGATAGGAACCTTATCAACACATTTCTAGAACCACAAAACTAGAAACCAAACTGTGGAGAAATGTGAAGCAAAACCATTTCTCCCAAACACCACTATAATGCATAGTTCACACACTGGTGAACACAACTTTCTCTATATAATGATCTAGACCAAGAAACTCTAGATATAACACCTATGAACACCTCTAATAAACATATCCAAACCACACAAGTAGATCTTCAACACAGAAGAAATGTAGAGAAAAAATTGAACACCACTTGGAAACCAATCACCAAATACATGTTATCATCATCTTCAACACTTCCTCAACACCACCAAACCTAATGCAACACCAAAACTCATCCATACACATGCTTATCAAAGCAACACTAGAGGTTGACACTAGTAACACTTACTAATGATGACATAATGAAACTAATCAAAGAATCATCACAACTTTTCAACCATAAATAGAATTCCAACAATCACAAAAAGTATGAACTAGTTGACATCAATGACAACACAAACATAAGTCTGTTGAAATCAATCACAACACCAACTATTGATACTTGCAACAATCTCCCCTTATGTCATTGATGGCAACACATGATGTGAAAAACCATCAACAACAAACATAGCAGCTCTGATCACCAACATACTACTCCATAACAACTCTTTTTCTTTCTCCCCCTTACATCATACTCTCCCTTTCTCAATTGAATCTTTATTTTTTTCACATTATTCTCTCTCCCCCTTTGACATCAATGGAAAGGGAAACACATTTGCATCTCTTTCCCCCTTTGACATCAATCATACTTGTACCTACTCACCACTACTCTACAACATCTTTTTTCTTTTTACTACTCTACATACTCCCCCTTAGGAGCACACAACAAACTGTGCCAACCAACAACCACTACAAATATCCTTTGACACAACTGACAAAGGAAAACACCAACCTACATCAGCACTTACTCCCCCTGAGAGGTAGCTTGTAACATCATTCCAAAAAAAAGAATGAATCTTGAAGTCCACTGGATTGATGCATATCCTTATGCGTCTAGTTCAAATAAGGATGGTTAATAACCCCTAACTTCTCTCAAGGATACTCAAAAGTATCCTTAGTGAACTGTAGATTTTTTGGGATAGGGTTCTCTTACACTTCTAGGGTTTTTCACCTAAAATAAGAGAGATACACCAAAAACTGTGATGGTTCACTCAAGACTAATGCAAATATGATTGAAATATGTCCAAATAGAATGTCCTAAATGCAAAGAATGGATAAAAGAGATTGATTATTAATGCAAAACTAAGGAAATGCACTTTGTTTTAAAACATGTTGTGATATGCAAAGTGACCTAAGAATGCAAGTAAACTGTAACAGAACTTAATGAAACTGAAGAGGTGCACCTGGAAATGTGTTGAAGAATGGAACGAGGACTAGAAATGTTATTGATCCTAAAATTTTGACCTACCGTGACACTTACACCATTCTGGGTGACTTAGTCCCAGATCTGGAAAATTGTTTTGGAGCCCGTTTCACCAAATGGGTATCTGAATCTACAAAAATCTCTGAAAAACATGTATAGTGGGACTAAGTCACCATTGATGGTGACTTAGTCCACTTTGGCTTTTCTAAAAATCTGAAAGTGGAAACAAAAGCTCTCGGTCTGCACTTTCTATTCCTCCATGTGTTCGGTTCTGAAACTCTGATTTCTAAGGCTGTAAGTGACTTTTTTGTGGAGATATTGACCTTGCCAATAGGGAGATGACTTCAAAAAATTTGAAACCTATTCTTAAATCATGTCCAATTCATCCAAGCACCTAAATCTACAAACACACAAAGAAAGAGAACTATTGAATGTTAGGGAATGGGGGTTCTCCTTGGTCAAACCCCTTTTAGGTAATTAAACCAAATGAAGAAATAAGATGAAGCATGAACATGAAATAAAGGAATTAGAGACTTTCCATGATGATAGATCTTGAATTTTTACAGCAATAGATGAAGAATCTACCCTTAAATGCCTTAGAAAGTTGTCTTGATGACTTAAGATGCTAAAAACCTAGTTTTATTAACTTGGGAGAGATGATGAATGATGAATGAATGATTAGATGAATGAATGAGGCTGAAATGAGAGGAAAACCCCTATAGTTATACATGATTATAAAAAAATTCCCGAAAATACCACATCACAGTCCGACCTCAAGGTTTAGAAAATAATATCCCGCAAAAATTTTGAAATAATTTTGAGTTTTGAGTCAAGTGGGACTAAGTTACCCCTAGTGACGACTTGGTCCCATTAGGGAATTTTAAGTGGGTGTCAAAAATTAAAGTGTATTATGCTACTCCCTTAATATTATTGTACATCGGGTTATGAATAGTCGGCTTGTGGCTATCTTAACTCTCTATAAAAAGAAAATCGGACAATGAAATGTGAGTGTCAATGTATGCCCCCACTTTAAAGTGGTTGCTAACACCATTACTCTAAGCAATTGCTTTAATGTAGAAGAAGAAGACATGAGAGCTTACTTGGAAATCCCTATGCCAAGTCATATGTTTCTGATGAACTACATCATGAAAAAGGTAGTATGTCACATGCGAGGCAACTTAAGGCAAGTCGTCCACATCCCAAGCTTGCTCTTATATGTTCATGAAAGGTGAACGACTATCCGAAAGAGGCAATGACATGTGACATACAAGGACAAGGCTACCTAACCCCTTTCCCCCACTTAGTGCAGGACAACGATGAGCCAAAATGATTGATAAGATGAAATGCTAGAGTGAAAATCAATATCAATTAGAGGAATTATTTTCCCCCACATAAGGAAGAACACCAAACTCCTTAAGATGTTGGATTTTACTACTCAAAGTCATGCATTCATTAGTGGAATGACCATGAACTCGATGATATGCACAAAATGAAGTCTTGTAATAGAATTTCTTTCAAGTTTGTGGGGGAGAGATATCAAGTGATCTTGGAGGATTCTTGACAAGATACCCTCTTGATCAATGGTAGATGTTCCTTTATTATGCAACAAAGATTTCTCTTGCTTAGTACAAGATGTCATATTTACACAAGACTCTGTAGATTGCAAGATTTTGTTCTTTCCTTTATAGGAGGGTGTAAAATCTAATGAAATCAAATTATTAGTGTTTTGTGAGATGACATTGACATTAAGTGAAGATTTTGTTGCTTATTGCATTTTAGGCAAAGGAGAAAAATCAAGACCACTAGTATCAATGAGTTCAGGATGCACTACAATTAAAGTTGGCTTAGAGGAATCTTGTGTGATAGTGTTGATGTTGAATGAAGGTTTTTTTATTTCTATCAAAGGACAGTAACCAAGACCATGCGCTATTGCTTGCATGTTAGGATTGATAGGGACATGGATACCTTGTTCTTTAGCACCACATCCTTTTCCACAATATCCAAGTTGTTTCATAAGCTCATAACCTTTTCCATAAATATTTTTCATTTCTTTTGGATCTGGTGGTCGTTTGTTGTTGATTTCTTCAAATTTTGTTGTGTAATTTGTTGTCTTATGTTCTGAAGTAGTTGAGGTGGATGATTTTGAAGGGTCTTCTAAGTTTTGTGTTGACATGACTTCTTTTTTGTGTCCCTTATTTGAATCTTTGTTTATGATCTTGTAGTCACCCATTAATGTATGTTCCAAATCTAAGGAACCCCAATCATCGTCTAATAGCTTCATGACTTGTATAATATGTTGTTTGTCTTTTTGTTGTATGGGTTCCACTTGCGTAGTTGGTGACACTGTGTTTAAATGATTCTCTTTGTTTTTCTCAATGTTAAAACAACTATTTGGATCGGGTTCAACTTCAAGTATGTGCACTTTGTTGTTGTAAATGTATTTCATTTTACAATGAAGAGTAGAAGGCACTCCATTCATTGCATGAATCCATGGTCTGCTTAAAATGAGATTATATGAAAGACCATTAGGAATAACATGGATTAATGTTTCCAATGTAGCCTTCCCACCTATAATAGGCAAAGTTATCACACCAATCAATTGTTTTCCTACATTGTCAAATCCATGGATAGACAAGGAATCGGGTTGAATTTCGAATTTATCCACATGCAGCCTATCCAAAAGATTTACACTACACACATTAAGGGTGAAGCCATTGTCAACAAGGGTTCACTTTATCCCTATTCTTTTGTATTGAGATATTATTATGAAAGCAACATTTTTTTTTGCACTTCCAAAGGGGGGAGTTCACTTTGGTGGAAAATAATGTCAGCATTCAATCCTTGAATTAGTGCTGCTATGTCATTCAGTTGCACATTAGAAGGGGCAAGAATTTGTTGTAAGGTTGTTTGAAGCATAGTGTGATAGTTAGGTGAATTATGAATTAAATCCCATAGGGATATCTTTGCAGGAGTATTCTTAAGTTGTTTGACAAGATCATACTCCTTAGGAGTTAATCGAGGAGCACTAAGAAAGATGGGATTAGGCAAAGGTAATGGTGTTAGGGTGGGTTGTTGTGGTTGAAAATTATTTCTAGTGTTATATGTATGAGCAACGATATTATGACTCTATTGCTATGAGACATTATTCTTAGGTGGGTAGAGGATAAGTTCAGGTTTGTTGTGAGTTTTTTGTTTGTGTGATTGTGGGTAATGAATTAGAGGATTCTTAGGATGTCCTATAGGGTATGTAGGAGGTTCATTAATCAAGGGGAATCTAACGGATACTTGCACATTCATAACTTTGGTAGTCTTGGTTTGATGTATCTCTAATAAAGGGAAATCTATAATCACCTCTTTATCATTATGTAACGAAGACACATTACTATTCTTTCCATTTTCTAGCACCATGATATTCTCCCTAGGAGGATAGTTTTTAGGAGAACTACGAATCAAATGTTCTTTACATTCATGGATTGGTTCTTCTAAAATGACTTCATCACAAGTAGGGGAATGGTCAATGGTTGAATTATCTTGCTCAATAAGGGTCTCCTTAGGTGAAATGGGACAACTAAGATTCTCATTATTCTCATGGATTGTGGTTTCTAACATCAAATCATCTTCCTTACAACTAGGGGAGATACTAGGAGAAGAACAATTATAATTATCATGATCATGTACAACTTCATTTCATTGTTCCCTAATGTCTTCCAAAAGAGGGTTGTTATAGACCTTAAAGATTTGATCATCTAACACCAACATACCCTCATCATTTATAATCTCATCTTCCTCAAAATCACTCTCGCAAGCTAAAGGAGAATGGAAATTAGGTAAGGTGATGTTTAGGAATGCGTCTATGATTTCATTTTCTTGTGCTAAAATATCTTCCCAAAGAGGATGAGGAGAAGGACAAACAAGATCCTCATGATTCTCAATGATTGTATTTTCTTTCACCAAGATACCTTCATCATTAAAAGAAGAGGTATTGTGAGAAGAACAAATATGATTATCATGGTTATCTATGTTTGTATGCTCTTCTATCACATCATCCACACAAATAGGAGAGATAGGAGGGGGTGTAAGTTTAAGGAAAGTATTACCATTTGCACTCTCTTGCACTAAGAGACTCTCATTACTAGGGAATGCATTGAATGAATGACTATCATGTTTATTTACTAACTTGTTCTTTGCAAACTTGGAGAAGATTGAAACTAACATTTGGAAAAAGTAATTTATGCAAACTTGAAATGCAATGTAAGGATGTAAAATGAAATGCAATTTTTAGTTTTCAAGCAAGATAATTTTCTAGTTACACGATGCAATGATCTGAAAATGAAATGTTGTAGATGCAAAATTGAAATTAAGCAATGCATGAAATGAGCCAAATTAAGCTAGATTTAGTGAAATGCATGTAACAGAAACTTAACCAACTGATACAGATAGTTAATGGAAACAAATAGAAGCTGAAAAATAGGGTTTTCAGTGTTGTGAAGGGCATTTTCAAGGGCGTAAAAGGACTGGGTCGCCCAAGGTTGCGAATGAGTCCCAGTAGGGATTTTTTCTAGAAATTTCAGATTTTTTTTATTGATTTTGATGTTTTTTGTGCTATATGATGCAAAACTAAGATGCAAATGCAAAATTTCAAAAAAAATCAATGATTTAAGATGCAAAAATGCAACCTATATGCACTTTTACTAATGCAAAATTTTAAAACCCTAGAATGCAAATTAATCAATGCAAACCCTAATGCAAAGTTAATGCAAGCTAATTCTAGGATGATGGTGGACTCCAAATTAGAGAAGAAGGTATTTAAAAATTTGGGTTCACCAAAATGAACCATAGATTTTTGGGGATAGGGTTCTCTTACACTTCTAGGGGTTTGCATCTAAAAGGAGAGAGATACACCAAAAACTATGATGGTTCACTCAAGACTAATGCAAATATGATTGAAATATGTATAAATAGAATGTCCTAAATGTAAAGAATGGATAAAAGAGAATTATTATTAATGCAAAACTAAGGGAATGCACTTTGTTTGAAAACATGTGATATGCAAAGTGACCTAAGAATGCAAGTAAACTGTAACAGAACTTAATGAAACTAAAGAGGTGCACCTAGAAATGTGTTGAAGATTGGAATGAGGACTGAAAATGCTACTAATCCTAAAATTTTGACGTACTGGAACACTAACGCCATTTTGGGCAACTTAGTCCCAGATCTAGAAAATTGTTTCAGAGCTCGTTTCGGCCAAATGGGCATCTAAATCTACAGAAACATTTGGAAAACACGTACAATGGGACTAAGTCACCATTGATGGTGACTTAGTCCACTTTAGCTTTTCTAAAAATCCGAAAGTGGAAACGGAAGCTCTTGGTTTGCACTTTCTATTCCTCCAGGTGTCCAATTCTAAAACTCTAATTTTTTAGGTTGTAGGTGACTTTTTGTGGAGATTTGACCTTTCCAATAGGGAGATGACTTCAACAAGTTTGAAACCTATTCTTCAATCATGTCCAAGTCATCCAAGCACCTAAATCTACAAACACACAAAGAAAGAGAGAGAAATGTTGAATGTTAGGGAATGGGGGTTTGCCTTGGTCAAACCCCTTTTAGGTAATTAAACTGGAAATGAAGAAATAAGATGAAGCATGAACATGAAATAAAGGAATTAGAGACTTTCCATGATGATAGATCTTGAATTTCTGTAGCAATAGATGAAGAATCTACCCTTGAATGCCTTAGAAAGTTGTCTTGATGACTTAAGATGTTAAAACCCTAGTTTGCTTGACTTGAGAGAGATGATGAATGATGAATGAATGATTAGGTGAATGAATGAGGGTGAAATGAGAGGAAAAACCCTATATTTATACATAATTATACAAAATTTCCCAAAAATTCCACATCACAGACCAACCTCAAGGTTTAGAAAATAATATCTCGCCAGAATTTTGAAATAATTTTGATTTTTGAGCCAAGTGGGACTCAGTCACCCCTAGTGGCGACTTGGTCCTGTTGATCATGTTTTCTGCACAATAACAGCCAGATAGAATATAATATTCTCTCTCTTGAAAGGTAAATCTCTATTAGCAAGCCTCAAGAGATAACCCCAAGGTCTCTAATGTCAAGTCTTGGCAATGCATAAACAACTCAGTAACGAAATGTGAAAATGCTGGTAACCACAATGGGACCTTACTACGAGCAAATGTTGAATCAATTTTATCAGATCTAACAATCTGATGATGCTTCAATCCTAGTTTTAACCCAAAAATCAAAGAAATGAGAAAAGAATAAGGGTTTCAAAGAGATTTCTAAATCTAATACTACTCCTAAGATTAACAATGAAAGCAACCAGTACTCAAAATGGACCAATCCTTCGAAACTGATTTCTACTTGGCCAAGATAAATCTACAATCTCCTAGAAAACAGTGCAATCTTCTGAGGTGTTAAGATTTTCAAATCGTAAACCTTCATTCAAATAACCCTATTGTAGTTAAAATGAACAAATCTTTACAATCGAACTCAAGCATATGGAATATGAAGTCCAGGCTAACTTTGCAAAGCAACTAACAATCAGTTGGTTGCAAAAAGTGTGGACTGAAGGATTGCTGCAACATTCAAGTATTGAATCACAAACATTATTGAATCAAATCTAATCTAAACATTAACCCTCTCAAAGCAATTTTAAAGATGGAATAACTGGAACCATGTGAAACAAAAGAAATAAGTATGGCACCAAATCACAATGTCATTTCTTGTATTCAAATTGTTCACTATAGCAACAATTCTAGCTTTTTGTTACAATATTTGCTTGAGGGCAACTACCTACTAACTTACTCTACTTCTAACTAGCTCTGCTCTATGTTCTAGTTACAAATTCTAACCTTCTAACTATTTTCAACTGTTCTAACCCCTTACAAATGAGGCGACATGCCCAATATATAGAAATCTCCCAGGAATCCATTGGCTAGGCAAGGGTTTCACAACAATAACTCGGCACAACCACCCGGCCAAGACAGTCTTCAAAATGAGTCAAACCGGCAATAAATGCATGTCCCGTCCAAATCAGCCTAAGATCCGCTGTGCAGCTCGGACGACGCATGGGAAGATAATAGGGAAGCACTAATCGTGCCACATCCCATCATTAGCTCTCTTCCCTATCATCCCCATTCTGATCTAACTCCTCATGTAGCTTCAGGAATGTTGCATCTAATTCGGCCATAGGTGGTACTGGAAGAACCCTAAGTCACCTCTCAATGGACGCAATCTCATCCCTTGAGTGCTTGATCGACCTATCCCAATCTACCTTATATGTCACATGCTTATCAATAACTTTGAGGTAGGTGGTTGCATCATCTAGTTGGTGCTCGAAAATGGACCCATCATCAAGTGGTGCATAGACATCATTCCACCATTCTCTCAATTGTTCCAGGCTCAAGTACTTGGGCGCGATCTTTCTTCTTCCCGTCATGATTTCAAAGAAGGTAATGGAACCATTGTAAACCCCAGTTAGGGCATCATCAATCTGCTTCCTTTATTTGTAAATCTTCTTCAACACCTTCTGCCTAATTTGCAATGCCTCGAACCATTCCCATGGTTCGACAGCTCTAGAAGAAGGAAGAATCCTGTCACTCACCAACCTGTCCCGGGTGTACTCCATTATAGTCTTGGTTTTCTGTAGAAGAAGATTTGTATCCTCCTTATCTTGTGCCAACACCTGTTTTAACCATTTAGTGGTCCTTGCAGCATCCTTTCCAGTTGACAGGATCTCCTTGATAGCTTCATCACCTTTTCTTTGCACCCCTTTCAACCAACTCTTAGTGGCAACAGTGGAGGCTTTCATCTTTTCTAGCTTGGTGATGGTCTCCTGAGGTAGAGGATTTGTAGCAGAGGAAGAGGGATTAATGGACCGCAGTGGCCTCATTAATTCCTCCAAGAATTTCTTGAGATTTGCATTCTCTTTCTTTAGCTCCTACTTGGTCTTCAATTCCTTCCGTAATCGATCTACAATAACAGTGTTGGAGACCTCATAGTCTTCAATATCCTACTCAGTTGATGTAGGCCCTAGATTGAGAGTTTGAACACTGTAATCTTTTTCGACCACCTCATTTCTATCCTTTTCTAGAGCAGGGGTGGCGATGTGAACAAATTTGTTCTGCGCCTCATCCCTTTCAACCCTTAAGATCACTCTATCCTTCTTCTTACCTTTATCTTTTCCAATTACGGCTAGCAATGCATCCCAATTCGGTGGATTGTCTTCTACCACAACCTATTTTATTTTTATCTCCTTGTCCACCCACTCTGGAATAGCATGCTCTAGTCACACCTAGCTCAGTCCTATTTCCTTTTGTCAATCCTTAGGTATCTTCCCTTCCAAATCTTGTTTATCAGGGGTCCTATCCATATTGCCTTCCTCTTCAATATGCTCCTCCTCATGTTGAGGTGACAGGACCTTTTCTGCTTCCTCCTCCCCTGGAGGAGATTCAACTACTTCAGTCCTAATAGGAGAATCTGCATGTACAATCAAAGGAGATTGTATTTCCTTTTCAATTTTGGCCTCCACGCTGTAGAGTTCACCTTCCTAAAACTCTTCCCCTTCAGTATTCGGATGACCCTCAGCATCCCCTGACTCACTTGGTTTGCTTTGAGCTTCATGATCGAGAGGCACTTCATCATGTTGCTCCTCATGAAGAGTGGCAAGAAGAAAGTTTGCCTTAGGCACATCATTCTTGGGAGAGGGAGTACTAGACCTCCTTGCATATACCTTTGCTCTCTCCTCCGAACTTTCAACATTTATTACCAGTGGGGAGACTTCTTCCTCCCCAACCTTGGAGCTTGCCTTCTCTGATAATTTGATAATTATTTTCCTCTTAGGCATAGGAGCATCAGCCTCGGGATTCTATTCTTCGACTTCCTTCTGCTCAGACCTTTGAGTCCTTGTCCCCCTCTTAGCCTTTGGCCTTCTCTGTTTCTCTGTCTCTTGGACCTCTTTTTCCTGAACACCTTTTGTCTTGATCTTGGATGTGGAGTCCAGTTTGCTTTTACCTTTAGGATCTTTCTGCCCTGTGGACTCCTCAGAAGTGGAATGGGAATCTAAGTCTCCCATCAGGTTATAAGTGCATTTCACTCCTTTATTTTCCAATTCCCACATAGTGTGCTTGAGCCACATCTTGGTAACTTTGAGAACTGGATCCATCAATTGCTTCAGTTTTGTTTCCTCCTCCTCTAACCAGTCTATATCACCAATCAGCCTATCTTTTACTGCCTCATAGGCGTGATCTTGAATTAAGTCCCCATCATCCTCCAATTGATCAGGCACCGCCCTTACATTATACAATCGGACCACATCCACTGGAAGCTGAGAGAATTTATTCTTTCTGACCTCATATTCATCACCACAATTGGCCCAGTAGTCCTCTAAATCAACCTTATGACTATATTCTCTACTAGCCTTCTTTTGAGCTTCTCCCGTGATGTCAAATTTGGATCTCTTAGAGTGGAAAGACAAGCCAAGAGTACTCATTTCTTCTTGTGAAGCTTGGGCAGAACCAATGGAAGGACAAACCTCACCAGTGCCAATCCTTAGGGGAAAATCCCCACCAAATCCAATCTTATGCTTGTCCTTCTTGACGATGGCATCAAAATCACAAATATGTCTAGTTACTTCCAACAATATGATGTGGTCAATGGGATACCTTGGAATTCTATATGGGGCCCTTTGGTAGCCATCGATCCGAATGTAGGAGAAGGTTGGGAATTGAATAAACCAAGCTCCATACTTCTTAATGAGCTCTTTGGCTTGATCTAAAATTCTGACATGCTCTGCTTCCTGAAGCATTCTGGTGATATGCATGCTAAATGCATCATTTTCCCTCCTATAGTTTGAACCTCCCTAGTGCAACTGAGGGAAAAATTCATAGACGATATCCTGCCCAAAAATTCCTTTTGTATCCAATCCTCTATAGGTGTGGAATCTAGCCAGTGCATAGACCAAGTATGAGGTCATTGTGAAGGTCTTTGTCTGCAACACATTGGACAACTACTTGTGAATTACTTGGCTGATGACCCCTGCCCAATGGTAGTCAACTTTCTCCTGCTCCATCCTTACAATCACATGGCACATCCAATTCTCAAATGTACCAGCGCTCCTCAATCCAAGCACCCTGCTAAGAAAGGTGATGGCATCATAGTATTCCTTCTTGAATTTTGCTCTGAACAGCTACTTGGGAAACTTGGAATAGTGGGACTTGGGCTTCTCCAGCCAGGAATTGATCAGCTACTATGACTTCACGGTCTGGTCATCATAGAACTCCTGAGCTACCTCAATGGTGAATCCCACCACATGACACTGGTCTGGCATGTCAAAGGTTTGGGCAATGGAGACTGGGTTAAGATTGGCAACGACCCTCCCTTGAGGACCAATAATCCTCTGTGTGTCCTGATCATAGTGCCTAGCGCACTCAAGGACCAGCTCATAGCATTGCACGTAGAAGGGAAACCAGCAACATGTGACAATCCTGATTCCGTCATTCTTCTAGTCACCAAAGGAGGATCCTTGGATGCCATCCTTGCTTTAAATTCCTCATAGTCCCATATGCCAACATTTGTATCAGTGACTTCTAACCAGACATAAGTGATCTTACTCTCTGGGACCTTGCTCTTAATGTCCAGCTTAATCCTCTTTGCATTGGATAATGAGGAACTAGTTGTTACCTTGCTTGATTCAGCCTACACTCAACATGAAAATCATAGTAAAAACCACAAGAGAGCAAGGTTAATCCATCAGACAACCATTAAAATGCATCTCATATAATCAAGGTGTTATTAAAATTCATATAAAATTGCCACAGCAAATTTTGAGTTTCAAGACCATCTGCGGAATCTGAGCCAGAGAGGAATTCAGGAAATTCCAGACCGATCGGATTCCAGGGAAAAACCCAAGAAACACTTACTTAATCATCAAACCTGATCATTTTCAATCAATAAATCACATGAGGAATCCAAATATGACATGAAATAATCATCAAATGCATCACAAATTATAAACGGATTCAATTATTTCATGTTCCTTTACACTTTACCAAATTTCAGGGAAATCCATGAGGGACGGATTTTCGCAAAAAACAAGTCAAATGGGAGTCTTTGGAAAATCAAGGAAATGGCAGATTTTGGAGAAATTCAGACTCGACAGAAATTCATGATTTAGGCACAATCCCGGACCAATGGAGATTCCCAGAATGAAGGTTTCGACAAAAGTTATGAGCTCGCCGAGAAGTCTCGGTGACTTCTGGGAGTCACGCCGAAGGCAGCAACTAGAATAGGTTTCGCCAAGAGTCAATTGTTTTGATGTAATGTCTTGGCAAAAAGGGACATAGCAAACATATCGGTATGAGCCAAGGGTGGTTGGGGTAAGGTCCTGGCAAATTCATCTTGTCTCACCGACCATCAGAGTTTAAACGATCACTTCGGCCAGACTCAAGTTTTTGATATGAAGTTCCAGCGACTGTGTTATGTTTCACCGATGAAGAGTTCCATCGGCATAACCTCTTGCCGACATTGTGAATTTACCCCGAAAAAATATCAGGGCTCGCCAAGAGAAAAGGTTTCACTATGAAGTCCTGGCGATGAGGTTTGTCTTGCTGATAGAAATATTTTTGGCATGAGAACTATGGTGTCTTGGTGACCAAATACAAACTCACAAAGGGATTCGACGAGAGCGAAAAGTGCTCGGTGGGAGGTCTCGCTGAAGGACGAATGTCTTGGCGAAAAGATGGCTATCAGTAAAGCTACTAAATCTAGCTATGACCTCCCAGTGATAGGGACTTGTCTTGCCGAAAGCGATTATGAGCAAGCATGTAGATGAGACATCTCCTCGCGGGGTGAGGTCTCAGCGAAAGTAAAGGTCTCGTCGACTGATATGCATAGAGGATATCATCGGTGTAAAAATGATAATGCCACGGTGATCCAACATGAACCTAGGAAGACCACTTCAGTGAACCTCAAGGTAGTCGATATGATATCTCAGCGATCTCGAATGGTCATAGAAAATGGAATCCGGAAGGGACGGAGAGTCCCGATTTCATCCAGACACTGAACCAACTAAGGATTTCAAAAAGGTTTAACTTAGGGAAAGTCGGAGATGGACCTCTCATGAATTTTCCTTACATTCTAGGTCAATCCTAAGATGAAATCACCTAATATGGCACTGCCCTAGGTCTGAACCCCATTCATCTGCCATTAGCGTATAGGCAAGCTCAGAACTTAGTTGTTTCACTGTTGAGTCATCACTAGGGTTTACTAATTATTCTCAAGCGAGATTCATTAAAATGTAGATGGACACATGAACTCAAAACTCACCTAGGAGATGACAAAGGATGCAATACCGACCAACCCTAGCATGAAATAAACACATACACAAGAATTCAAATACCAACGTGCCATTCATAATTCAATTCAAAGCAGAGCAATCAGACACATACCATTATAAAGCAGGAATTGGTCTTAGAAGTAGCAAACACGAAGCTCAAGGGTGGCCACAATGAACACAAGTGATAACGCACCAGAAATCACCCCCAAATCAATCAAGTCAAAGCCAAAAGTCCCAAAATCCCAACCGAATACTCACAAGAAAGCACTTATCAGCTCAAACGATGGTAAATATTGAACATAATGGCACAAAAGATCTCAAAATCAAGTTAAATACATTTCTCAGGGTATGCACGGAGCCATTAATGCAGTCAATAAGGCAGTCAAAGAAGGAAATCAGGAATCCAACGACAAGGTGGAATCTGGGAAAATCCGAACCATGCGGAAATCCACGAACACCAAAATTTCCTGAGCAACAAGTGTCCAGTCGGAGACCAAGCAGGATCTGGGAAAATCCGACCAAGGCAGAAAATTCTGAATCAGGGCAAAAGCCCGAAATTCATCTAGAACTTTAAGATTTTCAATGAGTAACCTGGGGAAAACACTTAGGCATTCAAAATAAACAATTAAGCACGTGCCTAAGTAAGACAAAACCTCAAAAGAAAGGGCCAAAACACCAAAACAAAGCGAAAGAGGGTCCTTGCTTACAGCGGGGCGTGCGTGCGGAAAATTGCACAACAGGTCCCACTAGGGAATTTTAAGTGGGTGTCAGGAATTAAAGTGTATTAAATGATTTTTAATGGGATTATTCTCTAAAATACACTTAAGTAGGGCTTGGTATAAAGGGGCCATTTAAACATGAGAAAGGGTCAAATTATTGATGACAAGCCTAGAAATGTGTGAAAATTTGTTACAACACTTTGAAATAAAGCTTGGTAAGTGATAAAAAGAGGTTATTTAAGTGAATTAAATTAATAAGGTCCTAAAAAAGTGTGAAAGTGGGTTACAACTCTTCACAAAACTTTTACAAAACATCATAGAATTCTTATTGATTCACAAGGGTCCAAGACCTAATGTGAATGTGTTGACCACATTACAACATTAAATCTAGGAAAAACTAGGCCAACATCCATAAGAAAGACCCAAATCAGCATGAAAATGTCCAAAGATACATTTTCTTACACTACACTTAGAAAGATCCTCAGTGAATATGTCAGCAAACTGATCCTTTGTAGGCACATACTCTTGCTTCACCTCATTTTCTACAACCTTCTCTCTCAAAAAGTGATACTGGATTAAGATATATTTTGTCTTTGAGTGCATTATCGGAGTTTTTAAAATTCTAATAGCACTTGTATTATCACAAAATATAGAAATTAGTTCATCGTATACCACTTTGATATCCTTTAAGGTTTGCCTCATCCACAACACCTGTGTGCAACAAGATGCTATTGCAATGTATTTTGCCTCTACAATGGATAATGAAATTGAGTCTTGCTTCTTGCTTAGCCAAGACACCAATCTACATCTAAGAAAGAATGCACCACCACTTTTACTTTTCCTGTTATCCACACAACCTACCCAATCTGCATTTGTATAAGCACTCAAAGAAAAATTAGTATCCTTTTGATACCATAAACCATGTTCTGGAGTGCCTTTCAAGTATTTAAATATCTTCTTCACTCTTGCAACATGTGACTCTC
The DNA here is from genome assembly GCA_007258455.2 of Sequoia sempervirens. Lineage (NCBI taxonomy): Eukaryota > Viridiplantae > Streptophyta > Pinopsida > Cupressales > Cupressaceae > Sequoia > Sequoia sempervirens. Next base: position 18,086 of record VDFB02040336.1, on the reverse strand, counting down.
TAGGATCTTCTTGAAATCTAGCCACAAGACAAATTGCATGCATGATATCTGATCTAGTAAAAGTTAGGTATAACATCCCTCCAATCATTGGTCTATACTTTCTCTGATCAGCCTTAGGAGATTCATCATTCTTTATCAGCTTGAAACCACTAACCACAGGGGTATGTACTGGTTTAGAATCTTCCATTCCAAACTTATTCAACATTTCATTGACATACCTTTGATTGTAAACTGAATATACCTTTTCATTTTTGATTGATTTGCAGCATAAGGAAGAAATTTGTCTCCCCAAACATAGACATCTCAAACTCTTTTTGCATCTCTTCTACAAATCTCTTACACATAGCTTCATTTTCTCAAAAAATTATATCATCAACATACACAACTACAATCAAGATTTGATCTTTTTCAGCTTAGAAGTAAAGATTACTATTTGTGGTACCTTTATTGAATCCTTGTTGTATCAAGTACTTGTTCAACCTTGCATACCAAGCTTTGGGAGCTTGCTTCAATCCATAAAGTGTCTTTTTTAATCTGCAGACCTGTTGAAATATAGTTGTCATTGATTTCAAAAGGGAAAAGCATGCAAGGAAGATTGCTAGCATGATAAAAGAGGATCAAAAATGGAATGGAGTTGCTCATGCAAGTGAGGATGACGACATTAATGAATAGTGCCATTTATGTCAAGGAGAGAAAAGGTTTGCAATGAATATGGAAGCATGGGTATAGGTTGTTGGTAAATGCATATGCTATGATGTTGTCATTGATGTGAAAAGGAAAATCTCACAAAGAATATTGTTGGCATGATGAGAGAGTAGTGGATCTGATGGTGAATTGAGTGGTAGATTTGTGATGGGTTTTTTGAGAGATTTCCAAAAAGGTATTGTGCAGGCCCAGAGGATGTATAACACGTCCAGAAATGAATTGTGTCTTCTCTTGGATAGAATTAGGGTTTACAGGTTTAACCCTAGAGTTTCAGTCATAGCGTCCTCAAAATGTTATATTTTGATGTCGACTTGGTATCGATGGTTTTTTATTGCATTAGGTGCAACTTATGTCTCTATAGTCATGGACGTGACCGGCCCCTCTTCCTAGCGCTTAAAGGTTATACATCTCCATCTATTCGGCAGAAAATGGTTTATTTTCTTGTCACGAGATTCCAATTTCTCCTACCCTATGTCGCGACGTTCTCAAGTTTTGAAACCCTTTGACTTAGTGACTTAGTCATGTTGGTGACCATCCCCATCACCTAGGTTGGAAGTGTCCTGAAGGTATGAAGAGACAGTTATATGTCAGCATGTCACGGGTTTGCAAAAGTTCACAACCTCTGACTAGAGGTTCTTATGTTCAAACTTTTAGTGACTTACCGATGGAGCAATAACGAGTAAGGAGAACTTTATCGGATTGATAGTGCATGATCGGCGAGATATTGGGAGATGTGTCTTCGATGGGTCAATGTTCTTCTTATTCATATAACAGTGTGTGGTCAGCAAGAGAATGGGTTGTCTCTCTTTGACATAGCAATTGCGGCACTATGGAGATTTATCGATGAGACAATACGGTGTCGGAAAGATTTTCTTCCATTTCTCTTCGATAGACTAATAGCTATCTTATCAACGAGACATTGATGTATCAGAAAGACTCTAGGAGAAGTCTCCTTGATGGAGCGATAAGGAGTATGGAAGTGTTGTCGATGAAACTATATGGCATCGGTGAGACCTTTCTCAATGTCTCTCTGACATGGTGATGTGAAGGAGATGCTAACTACGGGACCCAGTAAGGTTGACATGCATTGATGGTACAATCAGAGAGGGAATTTCAAAAGGACATGTGGTAGAAATCGATATTGGATGGTGACATGTGGTGACACGATGGTGTGGGGACCACTTTCTTGTAGTAGCAAATGGTGTCGACATGACAATACCATATCGATGAAAGTGGATTAAATTCCTCTTCGATAGCTCGATGGTTATCTCATCGATGTGACATTGGTGTATCGGTAGGACCTTGAATCATATCTCCTCGATGGAGTGATAAGCTAAGGAGGACCCGACAAGATGGTGAAGTTAGAGTTGTACACACGACAATAGCCCTCTATTCCTACTAAGATGTTGGTGGGGCTCGAGCAAAGACCTGCCAAGTCAGTGGGGAATGGTGCAGATCACATGAGATAAATCAGACGATGTTGGTGAAAGGATTTCCCATTGGTGTGATTTTTATGTATCGGTAGGAGTCTTGAAGATGTCCCTCTTTTGAGTGATAAGGCGAGAACCCGGTGGGACCCAATTGTGATGAAGGTTGATAGGTGGCGGAGAACAATTGCTCAGTGTACTAATTCACATCATTGTTGTGAATTAGGTGGCAATGACATGGAAAACATGTAAGTTGTGGGCCTGATCAGATAACATTGCAATCATATTGGTGACACCTACTTGTTTCAAAGAGAGTTGGTAAAGTGTCCCAACTACAGAGCAATATGATAGATCAGTGGAGATCAAGCAGTAAAGATCTAAGAGAAGTTGCAACAAGAGGTAATGGGGAAGAAACATCTACCTCTAGATCACAAGAGTCCAATTAAGAGCAAGTTGATTCCCTTAGAAGATCAAGAAATGGCTTCAAAAAACATAGAGGTAATCACAATCATTTTGTTTCTAAATGTTTTTATGATGAAGTAAATGATTCTGATAAGGAAAAGGATAGTAGAAATAATTTGCACACAAGAAGAGAAAGTGGGTCATTTGATGTAGATGGCAGATCAAATGATGAACATGAAAGTTTCTGTGGGATTGACCCATTTCCAACTACCTCTGATGAAGAGTTTAGAGTTCTGATAAAGATGAAGAAGATGAAACCTCTGATAATGGAGTAGACCTAGAAGGTGAACTCATCAATGCTCTTGATGAGATTAAAATATTGAAGAAGGAGAATGAAGAACAAAAGTTTCATGCACAAGAAGAGATTGATAAGCTGACCAAAAGTCTTGAAGAATCTAATCAAATGGTGATCAGCTTAAAGACAAAAGTGGAAGAAGAAAGAGGAGAAAAAGATGTAGTTAAATTTGAACTACAGTCTAAGTCTGATGAGTGCATGAAGCTAGAAGTAGAGATAGTTTCTTTGAGAAGAGATTTGGAGAAAGCCAAGGAGCATATTGACAAAGGCCTAAAGTTGAAGGGTGGCTTTGAGATACTTGATGAACTAGTTAGATCACAAAAGTCATCAAAACCTAAAGAGAAGGTTGGCCTTGGATTTGAGAAAGGAATGAGTTCCTCCACTAGTGCTTCTGTAAACTTATATGACAAATTTAGAGCAGAAGAAAGTAGTTGCATAAAGAAAGAGGAAGCATACACAAGTTGCTCCAGAGAATGTAAATTTGGAAATGGAAGATCAGAAAAAGGAACTGTTAGAGTGAAGAAAGAAAAAGAAGAAAAGAATCTTGCAGCTATTGAGATGAAGAAACCAGATAAGGAAATTGCTGCTAAATTGAAGGAGCCCACAACAAATAAAAAGATGGAGAAACCAATTCTTAGAAACCTAAAGAAAAATCAGTACACAAAGGGAGTTGATGCAGAAAGATTTACTAGGATGAGATGCATGAAAAATCCAAATCAAAGAAGACCTCCTCATCCTATTCAGAGGAATGTTATGACTAGGTACTCCCCATGTTTTAATGGTTACTATTATACCTACAATCATTTTGGTCAAAGGGCTAGAGAATGTAGAGCTGCTCTTAGAAGGAGCACTAAATATGTATATAGAAATTAATTTTCTCCTATAAGAAATATGTATGTAGTATGCTACAAGTGACAACTTTGGTCACATAGCTAAAGACTGCAAATTAGATCTGGTAAGACCTACAGTACAAAGTAAGAGGAATACAAGTTACATGTATAGAAACTCATCTAATCCTCTAAAAGGAATGAATGTATTGTGCTACAAATTTAATGACTATGGTCATACAACTAAGTACTACAAATTAGATTGTGCAAGACCACCTGCACATTATGAAAGATCAAATGCATGCAGTAAGCATAAGAATATGTCTCCCAAAGTGAATAATGGTTGCATGCAGTAAGCATAAGAATATGTCTCCCAAAGTGAATAATGGTTCACATGCTGATGAAAAGAGTGTTGATGTATCAAAGAAGGTGCACAAGATGGTTTTGAGAGAGAAATATTGGCAGGCAGTGCTCCATGAGGCTGCTTCTACCTTACATCACTAATTTGTAGTGATGGGGTATGAGTCTAGGGGGAGCTAAATGAGTATTTCATTCATCCCTAGAAATGAAGAAGGAGATCAAGTCAGGTAAAACATGTTTTACAAATTTCTAACGACTTGATGGCTACATATTTTTTGGTCACATTCTTGCTTCTTGAAATACTTGTCAAGGTGTAAGAAAATTAGTAGATGGTGGAGAGTTTACTGCAAAAATTGATATCAACCATTGGTATCAGTCATTGAAGAAAAAGAGGTGTAAATGCTTTGTTAAGAGAAATGCTTCTTGACTACAAGAAGAAGAGTTATGCCTAAAAGGAAATTGTTCAATATATATTTTTTTAAATTAGTATCAGACCATTACATATTGGTTCAGAATAGGTTAGTTGGTTTAGATCCCCTAATATGAAGCTAGTGAATAATGGTGCAAGGTCTAAGGGGAGTTTCTATTGGTATCAAATCAGTGTTATACTTGATACAGTCCAGTCCTAGATATCAATTGGTACATAGCATAAAGTTAACACATTCACAATTGGTATAAGAATGATAATCAATATGAGGGCATGATATCATCAATTGGAGTCAAGTATATGATATCAATTGGTACAAATCATGAATCAAGATATCTATAATTGATATCAGACTTGATTGGAATTGAGCATTAAAAAGGTTGAATGCAGCAATTGGCATGAGAGAAAAAATTGTTTTCAATTGGTATCTGTCAAAGGGGGAGAAATGTCCCTTTTCCATTGCTAAGAAGAAGTGAAAGTTGTAGCAATATGGTGACCTAAGATAAAGAAGAGGAGAAATAAGTCAAAGGAGGGTATTAGAGAATAGCTAGACCCTTTGCACTGCTTGTCAAAGGAGGAGAATACTTTCAGGAGGAATGGTCCCTTTTCCATTGATGTCAAAGGGGGAGAAAGTATGCAAATGCTCAAGCATTTGAGCAAGAGAGAGAAATTCATACAAATGCTCAAAGAGGAGCATTGGAGGAAGCAACAATAGAAGGAAAAAGTAAAGATGATACTGGTACAAATGTTGCATTCATTAATTAGTATCATTGAGCATTTATTATTGAGCATTTAAGTTGTGCCATCAATGAAAAAGGGGGAGATTGTTGTCTTATAGTTTTCATTGATTTCAAAAGGGAAAAGCATGCAAGGCAAATTGCTAGCATGATGAAAGAGGATCAGAAATGGAATGGAGTTGCTCATGCAAGTGAGGATGATGGCATTAATAAATAGTGTCATTTATGTCAAGGAGAGATAAGGTTTGCAGTGAATATGGAAGCATGGGTATAGGTTGCTAGTAAATGCATACACTATGATGTTGTCATTGATGTCAAAAGGAAAATCTAGCAAAGGAGATTGTTGGCATGATAATAGAAGGTGGATGAGAGAGAAGTGGATCTAATAGTTAATTAAGTGGTAGATTCGTGATGGGTTTTTTGAGAGATTTCCAAAAAGGTATTGTGCATGCCCAGAGGATGTATAACATGTCCATAAATGAATTTTATTTTCTCACATATAGAATTAGGGTTTACTGGTTAAACCCTAGAGTTGCAATCATCGATTCCTCAAAATGTTCTATTTTGACGTTGACCTGGTATCAGTGGTTGTCAATTGCATTAGGTGCAACTTATGTCTCTACATTCATGGAGGTGACTGGCCCCTCTACCTAGCACTTAAAGGTTATACATCTCCATCAGTTTGGCGAAAATGGTTTATTTTCTTGTCACGGGATTCCAAGTTCTCCTAACCTATGTCGTGGGGTTCTCAAGTTTCAAAACCCTCTGACTTAGTGACTTAGTCATGTTGGTGACCATCCACATCACCTAGGTTGGCAGTGTACTGAAGGTACGAAGAGACAGCTATATGTCGCGGGTTTGCAAAAGTTCACAACCTCTGACTAGACGTTCTTATGTTTAGACTTTTAGTGACTTATCGATGGAGTGATAAAGAGTAAGGAGAAATTTATCAGAGTGATAGAGCATGATCGGTGAGATATTGGGAGATGTCGATGGGTCAATGTTCTTGTTGATGTAACAATGTGTGGTCAGTGAGAGAATGGGCTATGTCTCTTTGACATAGCGATGGTGGCACTATGGAGATTTATCAATGAGACAATACGGTGTCAGGAAGAGTTTCATCCATGTCCCTTTGACACACTGATAGCTATCTTATTGGCAATACATTGATGTATCTATGAGATTCTGGGAGAAGTCTCCATGATGGAGTGATAAGGAGTATGGAAGTGTTGTTGATGAGATGGTATGGTGTTAGTGAGACCTTTGTCAATGTCTCTCTGACGTGAAGATTTGAAGGCGATGCTGACTGTGGGACCCAATAAGATTGATACGCATTGATGGTATAGTTAGAGAGAAAATGACAAAAGGACATGTGGCAGAAAGTGATATTGGATGGTGATGTGTGGTGACACAATGGTGTGGGGACCACTTGTTTGTAGCAACAAATGGTATCAGTGTGACAATACCATATCGATGAGAGTGGATTGAATGCCTCTTCAATAGCCTAATGGTTATCTCATCGATGTGACATTGGTGTATCAGCAGGACCTTGAAGCATGTCTCCTCGACGGAGCGATAAGCTAAGTATAACCCAATAGGATGGTGACATTAGATGTGTACACACGGCAATAGCTCACTAGCCCTGTTGAGATGTTGGTGGGGCCCAAGCAAGACTTGTGAGTTTAGCGGGGAACAGTGCAGATCACATGAGATAGATAGAACGATGTTAGTCAAAGGATTTATCATCAGTGTGACTTTGATGTATCGATGGGAGTCTTGAAGATGGCCCTCCGACGGAGTGATAAGGTGAGAAACCAGTGGGACCTGATTGTGACGAAGGTTGACAGGTGACAGAGAACGATTGCTCGATGTACTAATTCGCATTGATGTTGCGAATTAGGTTGTGATGACATGGAAAACATGTAGGTTGTGGGCCCGATTAGATAACATTGCAAGCATATCAGTGTGACCTGCTTGTTTTGGAGAGAGTTGGTAAAGTTTCCCAGCAACAGAGTGATCTGATAGATCGATAATGGAGATCAAGTGGTAAAGATCGAATGGTGATAAGTGACTAGAATGAGATAAGGATCAATGGCTATAGTCAAACTGAAGCTAATTGAATGGTGGTGATTTAAAGGTGCCAAGATGAATAGAGGATCTTGGATTGAGAGAGAAGATCAACTTAGTATTCAAACTTGTGATCTACAACAGTCTGGTCTATGTGAATAGGGGTTTCAACTAGTAACCGACATAGTGGAAGAAATTTATTGGTCATGTTGCACCAAGTGACCAATTGAATGAAGATCTAATTTGTTAGGCATTAGAATAGATTTTAGATGAATTTGAGATCGAATCAGATCAAATGTACAGCAGAGAGCATTAACTGCATAATCTAATTCTTAGGGTTTGACAGAGATAATGAAGAAAATTCTATGTAACCAAATTAAAGGCTAGGAGGCTCGATGCAAGATATGACGATATCTAGTAAACCCTATTAGTGTGTCTTAATTATATGTTGGACAATGGTGTGTGGCTCGAGGTGATTTGGCACCTTGCTGGAGAAGTTAGCGAATAAAGGAAACCCTAGCAGAAGACTGGAGAAGATTTGAACAGTGGTGAGAATCTCAAGGAAGAGATTGTAGATCAGTTGAGTTAAGCAAAAAGAAGACAATATGAGTATTATCAATTAAGTAGTATCTGTAGTGTATGTGTGAAGCCTGAGAGTGCACAGTGTGCTGAAGAGAGTTATGTATTGTTGAGTGTGCAACAAATGCAAAGAGAGAACAGAGTGTATAGTGCAAATGTATGAGACACTGTAGAAGGGGAAAGAAGAGCATAGAAGCAAGATAGAACAGTGATTTTTCTATGTGCAGAGGAAAGTACAAAGTAGGGTGTGTTGTTGAGAGTGCAGCTTCAGCAGCATAAAGTAAGTTGCAGTAAGTGCAACAATGTACTGAATATAATGATGCATTATAGGTTTTGCAGAACCAATTCTATGGATATTTAAAACTATTATCATTGTACTGAGTTGTGGCTTAGATTAGGGTGTTGTTGCATCCTTGGGATTGTAGCTCCTAAAATAGGGTGTTGTTGCATCCTTGAAGTGGTTGCTTCTAAATTAGGTAATTGATGCTTCCTTGGGTTGTAGCCCTAAAACATTGTAACAAAGATTTGGATTGTGACGCTAGATTTGAGCAGTAGACTTAAGCAGCCTTAGTCAGCGTGGTTTTTCCCATATCGGGTTTTCCACAAATATATGGTGTTGTGAGTATTTGTGTTGATTTTCTTTGTTCATGTTTATGTTTGCGTATATAGATTACAATCTACACATCAAGAGTTTGAGTAAGAAGAAATTTGCACAAAGTATTTGAAACTAAGAAAGTAATCTGCATAAAGTTTTTGAGGGGTAAATTTTTAGTATCTATTGATTCACCCACCTCTCAGTAGATCATTGTGTTCCAATAGGACCATATCTAGATTTTCTCATAACTAAAATCATTCCAATTGTTCAATGAATACTTCTTCCAATTCACCATTCAAGAAAGCAAACTTCAGATCCATTTGATAAACTTTGAAATATTTTTGCTACAAAAGCCAAAAAAAATCTAACTACTTCCATTCTTTCCACTGGAGCAAATACCTCCTTAAAATCTATTCCTTCTACTTGTGAGTAGCCTTTACACACAAATCTTACCTTATTTCTCACTACTTCTCCATTCTCATTCAATTTGTCCTGAAATACCCACTTAGTTCCAATTACATCCTTGTTTGTTGGTCTTGGGACAAGTTCCCAAGTCTAGTTTTTCTCAATCTGTATTAGTTCTTCTTCAATAGCCTTGATCCAATCCTCATCCTTGCATGCTTCAATAATTTTTTTAGGTTCAACTTTAGAGAGTAAACATAAGTTTACTTGTTCTTCAGCCATAGCAATTTTTATCCTTGTCAAAACACCTTTTCTTTTGTCACTAATGATCTAATTTTCAAAATGTTTTTTTTGCACATACTTAGGAGTCTTAGGGATCCTTTCTAGAGCTTCTTCCTCTTCAATCTGAGCTTCTTTATTCTTACCTTCATCTCTATCAATTTGCCTACAAAAGGACTCATCTGATTCAGACCCATCTATCACCATTGAGTTCTTTTGAAACTATTCATCCACTTTGAAACTTGGACTCTCAACAATCTTCTTCAATCTCTTGTTGTAGCACTAATAAGCTTTGCTTCTTGTATAATATCCAAGAAAGATACCTTTATCAGATCTTGTACCAAACTTTCCTAAGTTCTCTCCATCTCTTTTGATATGACATTTGCTTCCAAACACTCTGAAATATTTGATAGTTGGAATCCTTTCATACAACAACTCATAGGTGTTGATGAGTGTTTTTGCATTGTACAACATAGATAAAACACAAGTGTTTTATCTCTCTTGAAAGATAACTTTCTTCATAAAATTACCCCATAGTTTTGAAGTTCAAGTCTTGACCATGCAAAAATAGCTCAGTTGTTGATGTGATATGCTAGTAATTACAAAGGGCATTTATGGTTTGACAAGGTTGGAAGCTATAAGACCCAAATAATGGTTTTATAAAATCTAAAGATAAAGTGAAACCCTAACTATATTTTCGCGATTAGAAATTTGAAAGTTCTTTATTGCATCAAATATAACAACTTGTGTGATGCCAATTCCCTAATACTAACCTAGACTCAAAGAAAATGCAAAAGATTTAAAGGGTTTGGAAGACATTTAATTTAAAATCTAATGAACAATCATGTAAATGGTAAATGCTTTAGATGGAAAAATCCCCAGTAAAAACATTATCTCTGCTTTATCAAGGAAAACCCTACAACTCCACAGAAATGGTGCAATCTTCAAAGGAATTTAAAATATTTTCAAACTGTAAATCATTCACACACATACCTAGATTTAGCATAATATGATTAAACATTCACAATTGAACTATTGCATTAGAATGGATCATACTAACCATACACTGTAACTTACTAGTAGAAAATCATAAATAGTATGAGCAACAAACTTAGCCAATATTCCTCAACACTTTGCCACAAACAGGAATGAACATGAAGCCAAATAACTTAAAATAACTTTGTAAAGCAAGAACCATGCATTAATATGAAGCAAAAAAGAATAAAACACCAAGAATCAATGTCTTTTTCTTGTATTAGCTCCAAAAGTGTTTATAACAATTCTGGATCCAACTAAAAAATGAGGGAAAGCCTCATATTTATAGATTTCATCATGAAATTAGGGTTTCAAAATCAATCACCAAGATTACATCAAGCTGGGTGCCCTAATTAGGTCAACCAAAATAGGTTGGCCTCATGTGATTCTAATGCCAATTTTGAATTTAATATTTTAAATCGCTAAATCTCATTTTTTTACATTACATACCATTTTATATTTGAAATAAAGCATGTTGGAACTAATTCTTAGGTTGCCCAGGCTATCTTTTGATCTCCAAAAAATTATTTGCACTAACTTTAAGGTTAGGTCATCCTATTCTATCCTTTTTCCCATTTTTTGCTTCTTTGTAAACTCTCAGAATTTATGTAAAATATTATTTAACTCCTCTTGGCTAGGAGTTGGAATTATTTTAATTCTATAGAATATTGAAGCTAATTTAGCTTCACATTTCTTTAATATTTTTATCCTATTCCAGCTTGGACTCCTGGAATTTACGCATCATGCTAACATACATAGCAGCATTCTCCAAATGGTCTTCAGTGTCATTGTCATCTTCAACGTTGGCGAAACTTTCCTTCCACCATTGCTTTAGTAATTCCAGCTTCATAAAATCCTTGCTAATAGATTTACCAGTCATCACCTCTAGGAATAAGACACAACCTACTAATATATCACTTGAATCCTTTTCCATCTTGGTGCATTCCTTCAATGCCTTTCCATAACTTCTCTTTTTAATTTGAATGCTTCAATCCAATCCTTGGGTTTGTCAACATTCTCCATCATGAGCACCTTTTCTTCAATTAGCACTTTCTCAAGAACATCCACCATTATGCTTAACCTTATTGTGAATTTATCATCTGTAGCTTTGCATTCAGCTGTAATTTTTTGTACCATGTCTAGACAGGTTGAGCATCTTTCATACATATCCACAATTTTTGTTGTTAGTGAAATACCTTTTTCATAAATACCAGTAACCCAGCTTTGAGCTACATGTGTTGTAGACTTAATTTTCCCTAGCTCATTAATGGCATCCTTTGATAGTATGTTGGGTTGTGCAGAAGAACTAGCCTCTATTTGGAGAGGACTTACCAAGTGCTTGATATAGGTTTGGAGCTCATCCACTTGTTTCTTTAATTACTCCTTGTCTTTTACTTCATTTTCTAATCTCTACACAATGGTATTTGTGTTGATTTTCTTTGTGCATGTTTATGTTTGCGTCTTTAGATTACAATCTACACATCAAGACTTTGAGTAAGAAGAAATCTGCACAAAGTATTTGAAACTAAGAAAGTAATCTGCATAAAGGTTTTGAGGGCTAAATTTTTAGTATCTACTAATTCACCCCCCTCTCAATAGATCATTGTGTTCCAACAAGACCATATCTAGATTTTCTCATAACTAAAATCATTCCAGTTGTTCAATGTATATTTCTTCCAATTCACCATTCAAGAAGAAAACTTCAAATCCATTTGATAAACTTTGAAATCTTTGTGCTACAAAAGCCAAAAAAAATCTAACTACTTCCATTCTTTCCACCGGAGCAAATACCTCAAAATCTATTCCTTCTACTTGTGAGTATCCTTTACACACAAGTCTTGCCTTATTTCTGACTACTTCTCCATTCTCATTCAATTTGTTTTGAAATACCCACCAAGTTCCAATTACATTCTTGTTTGTTGGTCTTGGGACAAGTTCCCAAGTTTAGTTTTTCTCAATCTATATTAGTTCTTCAATAGCTTTGATCCAATACTCATCCTTGCATGCTTCAATAATTTTTTTAGGTTCAACTTTAGAGAGTAAACATAAGTTTACTTGTTCTTCAGCCATAGCAATTTTTATCCTTGTCAAAACACCTTTTCTTTTGTCACCAATTATATGATCTTCAAAATGATTCTTTTGCACATACTTAGGAGTCTTAAGGATCCTTTATAGAGCTTCTTCCTCTTCAATATGAGCTTCTTTATTCTTACCTTCATCTCTGTCATTTTCCCTATAAAAGGACTCATCTGATTCATACCCATCTATCACCATTGAGTTCTTCTGTAACTATTCATCCACTTTGAAACTTTCACTCTCAACAATCTTCTTCAATCTCTTGTTGTAGCACTGATAAGCTTTGATTCTTGTATAATATCCAAGAAAGATACCTTTATCAGATTTTTTACCAAACTTTCCTAAGTTCTCTTCATCTTGTTTGATATAACATTTGCTTCCAAACACTCTAAAATATTTGATAGTAAGAATCCTTTCATACCACAACACATAGGTGTTGATGAGTGTTTTTGCACTGTACAACATAGATAAAACACAAGTGTTTTATCTCTCTTGAAAGATAACTTTCTTCATAAAATGACCCCATAGTTTTGAATGTCAGGTCTTGACCATGCAAAAATAGCTTAGTTTTTTATGTGATAAGCTGGTAATTACAAAATGAATTTATGGTTTGACAAGGTTGGAAGCTATAAGACCTAAATAAGGGTTTTATGAAATCTGAAGATAAATGGAAACCCTAACTATATTTTCTAGATTAGAAATCTGAAAGTTCTATATTGCATCAAATATAATAGCTTGAGTGATGCCTTTTCCCTAATACTAACCTAGACTCAAAGAAAATGCAAAAGATTTAAAGGGTTTGGAAAAGATTTAATTTAAAATCTAATGAACAATCATTTAAATGGTAAATGCTTCAGATGGAAAAATCCCCGGTAAAAACATTATCTCTTCTTGATCAAGGAAAACCCTACAACTCCACAAAAATGGTCCAATCTTCAAAGGACTTTAAAATATTTTCAAACTGTAAATCATTCACACACATACCTAGATTTAGCATAATATGATTAAACATTCACAGTTGAACTATTGCATTAGAATGGCTCATACTAACCATACACTGTAACTTACTAGTAGAAAATCATAAATAGTATGAGCAACAGACTTATCCAATATTCCTCAACACTTTGCCACAAACAAGAATGAACATGAAACTAAATAACTTAAAATAACTTTGGAAAGCAGGAACCATGCATTAATATGAAGCAAAAAAGAATAAAACACCAAGAATCAATATCTTTTTCTTGTATTAGCTCCAAAAGTGTTTACAACAATTTCGGATCCAACTAAAAAATGAGGGAAAGCCTCATATTTATATAGTTCATCATGAAATTAGGGTTTCAAAATCAATCACCAAGATTACATCAAGTTGGGCACCCTAATTAGGTCAACCAAAATAGGTTGGCCTTATGTGATTCTAATGCCCATTTAGAATTTAATATTTTAAATCACTAAATCTCATTTTTTACATTAAATGCCATTTTGTATTTGAAATAAAGCATGTTGGCACTGATTCCTAGGTTTCTCAGGCTATCTTTTGATCTCCAAAAATGATTTGCATGGACTTTAAGATCAGGTCGTCCTATTATGTCCCTTTTCCCATTCGTTGCTTCTTTGTAAACTCTCAGAATTTATGTAAAATATTAAACTCCTCATGGCTGGGAGTTGGAATAATTTTAATTCTATAGAATATTGAAGCTAATTTAGCTTCATATTTCTTTAATATTTTATCCTAATCTGGCTTGGACTCCTAGAATTTATGCATCATGCTAACATACATAGCAGCATTCTCCAAATGGTCTTCAGTGGCATTGTCATCTTCAATGTTGGTGAAACTTTCCTTCCACCATTGCTTTAGTAATTCCAACTTCATAAAATCCTTGCTAATAGATTTACCAGTCATCACCTCTAGGAATAAGACACAACCTACTGATATATCACTTGAATCCTTTTCCATCTTGGTGCATTCCTTCAATGCCTTGTCCATAACTTCTCTTTTTAATTTGAATGCTTCAGTCCAATCATTGGGTTTGTCAACATTCTCTACCGTGAGAACCTTTTTTCAATTAGCACTTGCTCAGGAACATCCACCAACATGCTTAACCTTAAAGTGGATTTATCATATGTAGCTTTGCATTTAGCTACAATTTTCTATACCATGTTTAGATAGGTTGAGCATCTTTCATAGATATCCACAATTTATGTTGTTAGTGAAATACCCTTTTCATAAATACCAATAACCTAGCTTTGAGCTACATGTGTTGTAGACTTCATTTTCCCTAGCTCATTGATGGCATCCTTTGATAGTATGTTGGGTTGTGTAGAAGAACTAACCTCTGATTGGAGAGGACTTACCAAGTGCTTGATATAGGTTTGGAGCTCATCCACTTGTTTCTTTAATTACTCCTTGTATTTTACTTCATTTTCCAATCTCTACACAATGGTCTCCACAGACCCCCTTAAATCTTCGACTTCCTACTTCTTGGTAGAAGGGCCCAAATTGATAGATGTAACATTATACTCCTCAAGAGTAATATCTTCTTTATTCTTTTCAACTACAGGTGTTTTAATGTGCACCACCCTATTATAGGATTCATCCTTGACAATTTGGTAAAGAACCCTTACCTTATTTTCTTTAGGCTTATTCAAAGTGACCAAAAAATTGTTCTACAAGTACTGCTTCTTCAATAACTGGCTTGGGCCTCAGGCTATCTTTCAGCCAATCAGGATCCATGGATACCTCGACGTTTGTATCCAATTCATGTTGTCCTTTCTCTTGTTCTTCTTGGGCATCGTTATCCTTATTTCATTCTTGTCCTCAATATGTTCTTCCTTTTTATTAGTGTCCTCTTTTTGTTGCAATTATTCATCTTGAGGCTGTTTTTGGTCATTTTCAATTGGTTGCTCAGGAATTTCAATGTTTATTTCTTCTATATCAACTTCTTATTGGGGGCCCTTGGAAGCATCTTCAAATGTTTTGTTTTCTCCTTCAAAATATCATCCCATGTGTCAAAAGGTTGATTTTCATCTAGTTGCTTCGAAGCTATATCCTCTACATGTACATCCTAATCAGTAGCTTCCTTTTTAGTATATCCTTCGCTCACAACCTTCTCAAGTTCTACAACAACCCTCTCAATATTTTCCAGGTTTGGGAAATGGATCCCACTCCTTGGAGAAGACTTCCTTTGATACACCACATGAGGCCTTTCCTCAGAACTCTCCACATTTATGGCCTCCTCCTTTATTTTTCCTTATGCCACGTCAAGAGGAGTCTCTTCTTCTTGCTTTGTTTGCTTCTTCTTTGGTGGAGTGGTGTCTATAGAAGTACCCCTTTTCCTATCTTATGCCAATATTCTCTTCTTTGGGCTTCCCTCTGCAATAGGCTTTGTTGGATTTCTTTTCTTGGGAATGGGCTTTCTCTCAACCTCTTTTATCTTCACCTTTGATTTTTGCTTGGATTTAGTCCTTTTGATTATCAAAGGCCTCTCCTCCTCAAATTCCTCTACTTCACCTCCCCCTATTCTCTAGCATCAAATTCTTCCTTGGAGGATGATTGTGACTCAAGGTCACCCATCGAATCATAAGAAAGTTTCACTCTATCAACCTCTAATTCCAAAAAAAATTGAGTGGCCCACTGCTTGGAGTACTTAATTATTGGAGAAGTGACTTCATTCAACTTTGTCATCTCCTTAGCCCAATCAATTGAAGAAAGGGGCTTGTTTGAAATATCCATGTAGTCATGATGTTGAATAACATCCTCATCATCCTCCACCTGGTTTGGAACCTCCATGATTCTATACAATCTAATCATTTTGAGAGACAATCAGGAGAATCTCCTTTCGAAGACTTCAAATTCATCCCCGTAGTTGGCCCAGTAGTCCTCAATGTGTGCTTTATGTCTGTAATTCCTGGTTGCAGCCTTTTGAGCAACCCCATAAGATCAAAGTTCCTTCTCTCAGTGTGAGTGGGTAGGTGAAAATATTCCATCTCAATCTCTAAATGTTGAGCACTGGGAAAAGAAGGGAAAGCTTCCCATCCATTTATTTTAATAGGGAATTCACCCCTTATGCCTATCTTGTGCAGATTATTCAATACCTTATCAAAGATAGCTAGCTGCTTGGTAGCTTGTAGCATGACCAATTTGTTGGTAGGATACCAAAGAAATCTATATGGCATGAGGAGGAACCCATGCACTCTGATGTAGGAAAACATAGGAAATTGTAGGAACTAGTAACTATATTTCTTCACCAAATCATAGACCCTTATTTCTCTAATTGTTCCCTTGCAGATTAATCCCCTATACATGAATTTTTGGGCCAACATATACACCATAAGAGTTCATAGTAAATTTCTTGGTATCTTGGACCTCTCTAAGTTGTTTATCAAGGTTGTTACTAATCAACTTGGCCCAGTGATAATTAGTCCCCTTTGTGATTTCTTCCATAATGTAGAACATCCATTATTCAAATTGGGATTCCCTCTCCAATCCCATCACTCTATTCAAGAGAGTTATCATGTCATTGTGTTTTATCTTGAAGTCGCTCCTATGTAGCTATTTGGGAAACTTGGTGTAATACTTCCTAGGCTTATCCATGTATGTAGCATTTATGATTTTCAAGGCCTTCTCTACGTTGTCTGTGTAAAACTTCTTTGTTGTCTCTAGAGTGAACATGATCAGCTTTTGATGGGAAGTTATTCCAAATGCTTGAGCCAATGATTCTTTAGTGAGCTTGGACATAATTCTCCCTTGTGGTCCAATACCATCCTTCGATTTGAGTCATAGTGCTTAGAGCGCTCAACAATCAACTTCGGGCATTGAATGGAAGGAGGAAACCCAACAGCTTGTGCCAACACAGTCTTCACCAATCTCATTGATAGCTCAATGGGAGTTGATGAATTCATCCTTTTATTGAAATATTCTAAATCTATGTGCCCAAGGTTGGTTTCTCCAACCTCTCCCCAATAGGATGCAATCTTGGACTCTGGAAGCACTCCTTTGAAATTGTACTTCATTCTTTCTACTCTTGACAATTACTCCTTCTCGATCATAGTCTTCTTTCCTTTTCCTATTTCTGCTCTAATATATTCAGCCCGCATCTATTAGCCAAGATACCATAATTACTTGGAAATATGGAGATAAGTGTGGAAAGGATTAACAAATTTCCAATAGGACTGTCATCATAAATAAATTATGAAGAAAACACCCATACCCACATTAAGCAATGCATAAGATGATATCATGAATAACTTGCTTAAAATTCCCATATGTGGCCATTAAATTCAGCCCAAAAGATTAGCATCGAGTTTTACACTCAAGCAATAAATCCAGGGATTCGACCCTCTCAAGAAATTTGGAGATTTCAGGAGCTCAAGAAATTAGTGATGGACCACATCGTGGATTTCCCAAGATTAAGAAATCCATGATGACAAAGATCTCAGGTACTTTAAAGATGAGGGTAAGACCAAGTTGCATATATAAAAGATTTTGGGGACACTTGGATCTCAAAATCATATTAGGAACATCTCACTTTAGCATGTTTCACTCAAATAGTAATCATCACTTAGCACCCTAGAAGACTCAGAAAAAAAAGGTCTTCAAGAAATAATTTCATTGTAGGCACAAAATCATGGTACAGAGAACCCATTAGGGACTTCATGAAGATGAGAAATCCGCAATGGTGATCTCATCAGAAATTTTAGGATTGTCAGAAATCTGCAACGGTTTGGGTCCAAAAATTTCAAGTTGACAGGAAATCCGCAATGGCAAGGTGTATCGGCGATTCCTTATGGAGGAAAATTTCGTGATGGCGATTTCA
>VDFB02040335.1:0-61582 GCA_007258455.2 Sequoia sempervirens | reverse complement strand
ATTTTAATGAAAATAAATAAATAAATAAATAAACTTAAATGAATATATATGTATAGTATGGTTAAGTAATACTAATGTTACACACATAACATATAAATGTCCTAAACATGGCGTTCAAATTAAAATTACCCATATACCATAAATATATGTTATACCCGAAAGCTATGGGTGCAGAATTAAAACTAGGCATAAAACAAGTAACACATTGGCAGTAACTGTACTGCACTGCGCTCAAAATGATAAGGCAACGCATACATATGGGCGCAGATAATAACACACAGGGTCTGACCAGATCAAAATGATACAAGTTTTGAAGAGAGATATATATATATATATATATATATATATATATATATATATATATATATATATATATATATATATATATATATATATATATATATATATATATATATATATATATATATATATATATATATATATATATATATATATATATAAATGAGGGTAATACAAATGTAGGACGTGGGAAGCAAGAACCAATGGCTTAATAAAGCGGTGAAAACGCTGAAACCCAAGCAACTTTCAGTTTACTGCATACACACAGAACTATGAACTGGAATGAATACAAAATCAATATCAAGGAAGGAATTTCACCGCTAACCAGAACCGGTCGAAGAAATAACAGAGCATTTAAGTACACAATAAACAGCGAACCCAATGGACGGTCCGGCATGCACAGTGACCAAGGTGAACCGACACACAAATTTATGAATTCAACCATCAAATTTAGACATACCACAAAATTTAAACTTCCATCTAGATATACAATGAAGTATGGGCGCGACAGGGAAGGTGACTATCAGTCATACCGAACATACAAAGCACCTGTGAATTCAAAATGAGTGGGAGGATTGATATCGCATACTTGAACAGTAAACACGATGCAGGGAACACAAACGGACAGCGAGTGAAACATGGCACTCCGCTCAGAGACAGAACAGGGAAGTTTAAAGTTGCCACCGCCGGAAAGAGAAGGATAGGGAAGAATGGTCGCCGCCAGCCTCACATCTCACATACACACAGGAGTTAGGAACAAAGCAAAAACATCGGCGCGAGAACTAACGGCAAAACAGGAATTTAACCAAACATTACGGTTTCAATACTTTGATTTATGATTCGCGGAGTTTCTGCATGCAAGAATAACACGGAAATAACACCACATTGATAGGGAGGAAATAGTTTATCAAAAAAAAAGGTACATACTATGCTGGCATATGGGACAATATTCCAGAAATTAACCTAACAAACTTCAACAATGGACAGTTTTGCGAATTACGCAACTATACATTAAATTTTACAAATTACAAAAGAGCAAGTCAAAACCAATATCAATTTATGTAAATATAAATATTTACTCAAAAGAATAAAAAAACATTTCGCACAATAAAATTTTAATAATATAATTCACGGTATTACAATCCTGCCAATCGTCCACAGAGTAAAAAATAAAATAAAAATAAATAAACAATCTTCTATTCGAAACGAGGACTACCCAATCTCACCAATTAAAGGCACTTCCCAGTAAAAGAAAAGAAATAATTACGTTTACCAAAATATATATATATATATACGGAGATAAAAGTAAATGTTCCCAATTTAACCCTGATTCACCGTCCCCAATCCAATATTTTATTTTGGCCAAAGAAATTTCCAATACTGGAAAAACCTAATTACATTTTACCATTCTCTATCCATTACGCTTTTCCTCAAGTAAATTGCATTAGGAAATTTTAATTCATATTTTCTTGATTTTAAATGTTAAATTTGCAAAATCTTTACAGACATAAAATTTCTCACATAACATTTATCACAGCCAGAGATTCAAACAACATAGACAACTAAAACAAAAGCATAACAATTAGATCAGAAATTTCAAGAGAAACCTGGCATCCTACGGCTGAAGAAGAATTCTCCACAGATGCTTTTCTCTTGCTTCACACGCTGGCCCTTTTTCTTACAGCTTTCTTTCCAAAACCAATTTTTCCAGCCCCCCCTTCCTTAATTTTTCCTCCTCTTTTAAAGAATAACCCTCTCCTTTTTACAACCACCCATCTCTTTTCTTTCATTCCCGCAAAAGGTTTACAACACAACTAATTTCCTTCCCCGAATAACTCCCACTAACTTACCAATTCTAATTAATCATTTTTATGTATTCGGTTACTTATTTATTTTAAATTACCACCGCTCAACTTTTAATTAAGGTAACTTTAATTATTTACTTATTAAATTTTAAACTAATAATTTCTTTTGTTTTTAACTTACTTCCACTTAATTTCTAAATTTAATTAAAACAAACTTTTTGAAAACAATTAACTTTTAACTTAAAATATAATTAACCTTAATACTTCTTTAACACATAATTAATAATTCTAAATAAAATTGACTATTACCAACATAATAAATTAATTAAATCATCTTACTCCAAACAATTGAAATAACAAGACAAAATCGGATTAACATATGACTCAATAAACTCATACGAATGACGGACTTGGGTCAGGAAACCCTTCCCTACAACTCCTTTTTAACCACATCATACCCGTTGGGTTTAATTTGTGCTCGCCCTGTCCTGTCGAAGCAGGTGGAGTCAAGACTTTAACCCTGCAATTCCTACAAACAATTTAAACGTCAAGTAACATATAATCTCCATAGAAAACACATGGTGAAAGGAAATAGCGGGGTAATAGGGCACTCGTAAGCGAGTGGTACTACTCTGTCCTTCCACCTTAAAATACTAAACATGTCATCATTAACGCATATAAATTTAAAAACTTATCATTGCATAATAAATCAAATCATCTATGCATAATGTATCATCAACTGTCACACATAATGTAAGAGCAGTAAACAAACCAGGAAACCACACATGATCAAATATAAATCCACCACACAGAGTATCACAGAGTGTCCACAATATCAACAATATCAAAAGTATCTAATGAATCAATCAACATGGGAGTATTACATCCTCCCCCCTAGAACATGGCTTACTCCTAGAAGCCAGAGAACAAATAAGAGTAAGCCTCTCTGATGAGAGATGCATCCTCCCAAGTCACCGAGGTTTCATCATTCAGATCCCATTGGACCCGCACCTGCTCAATATCTCTGCCCCTAAGGGCAAGACTCCAATGCTGAAGCACGGCCATGGGCTCTAGAGCTAGTTGCCCATCCTCGACCTGCAAAGCATTCCAATCCAGCACATGAGTAACATCAGGAAAGGAAGTCCTCAAAACAAAAACATGGAAAACATCGTGAATCCGCAACAGGCTAGGTGGCAAGGCTAGGCGGTAGGCAACAGGTCCAATCCTCTCTAACACCTCAAAGGGCCCAAAAAAATGGGGGGCCAACTTGGAACCCTTTCCGTAATGGATAGGACTCTTCCGAGGATGCACCCAGAGAAATAGATGATCCCCAACTGCAAACTACCGATCAACATGATGAGCATCTGCATACTTTTTCTGCCTATCCTGTGCTGCCACAAGGTGCTCTCTGATACGCGCCACCTGCTGTTCCATATCCCAAAGCATGTCAGGTCCAAGAAGAACCCTGTCCTCTAACTGATCCCAGCTCAAAGGGGTACGGCAAGGATGACCATACAAAGCCTGAAAAGGTGCCATGCCAATGGAGCTATGATAACCATTATTGTAGGAAAATTCAACCAAATGCAAATACTCCTCCCAACGAGATTGCTGATCCATGACGTACATGTGGAGCATATCATCTAGCACCTGATTAACTCTCTCAGTCTGACCATCAATCTCAGGGTGATAGGCAGAGCTAAAATTCAACTGAGTCCCTAGAGACCGCTGCAAGGAAGTCCATAGTGCTGATGTAAACACTGGATCTCTATCAGATATGATCCTCCGTGGTATACCATGTAATCGAACTATGTCCTCCATAAAAATCCTCACTACTACAGATGCAATATAAGATGATCTGATAGGAGATAAATGACCTACTTTGGTTAACCTATCCATAGTGACCATGATTGCATCATGTCGCCTAGAAGACATGGGTAAACCAACGATAAAATCCATAGAAATGATATCCCATTTCCACTCGGGAACAAGGTTAGGCTGTAGTAATCCTGTCGAATGATGATGTTCTGCCTTTACCCTCTGGCACTCTAGACATCTAGCTATGAAATCGGTGATATCCCGCTTCATTCCTGACCAAAAATATAATGAACGCAGATCCGCATACATTTTCTTAACCCCCAGATGTGCCGAATAGGGTGCCCTATGGGCTTCAGTCAAAATTAGGGTATGGAGACCCTCTGCAGGAGGTACATACATACGCTCTGAATATCGCAAAACACCATCAAAATCCAAAGAGTACCCAACAAATTTTCCTTCGAGAGACCGGCCTGTCTCTATCTCAGACTTCACCTCATAATACCAACTATCTAAAGGGAGAGCATTGAGAATTTGACTCTTCAAATCAATACCAAGAGTCATAGCAGAAATCTCATGCCTACGCCTGCTCAAAGCATTGGCTACCACATTCTCCTTACCCTGAATATATTTTACTTCAAAATCATACTCGCATAGAAATTCCATCCATCTCCTCTATCTAGCATTCAAATTCGGCTGCGTAAATATGTATTGTAGACTACGATGATCCTTATGCAACTCGAATTGATGCCCCAGGAGAAAATGTCTCCATCTAACCAGAGCATGAACTACCATGGCCAACTCAAGATCATGAGTAGGATAATTCAATTCATGACCTTTTAGTTTTCGAGATTCGTATGCAATCACACGCCCTTCCTGCATCATGACTTCCCCTAGACCTTCCAAGGAGGCATCAGTACACACCACAAACTCTCCTTTAGGATCTAGTACTGCCAAAATAGGTGCACTTGTCAGTTTCTCCTTAAGAGTCTGAAAAGCCTACTGACACTTGTCTGACCACAAGAATTTATTCCCTTTTCTCTGGAGAGAAGTAATAGGATGCACAATCCTAGAAAAGCCTTGGACAAATCGCCGGTAATAACCTGCAAGCTCCATGAAACTGTGAACTTCTGAGACATTAGTTAGTATGGGCCAATCCACAATAGCCTGAATCTTTGCAGGGTCCACAGAGATTCCTTCACCTGAGATAACATGGCCAAGATACTGAACTTCTGTCTTGTAGAAATCACATTTTTCCAAATTGGCGTATAACTGATTTTCCCTTAAACATTGCAAGACCTGCTTGAGATGTTCTTCATGTTCCTCTATAGACCTAGAGTAGATCAAAATATCATCAAGGAACACAAGAACAAATCTATCCAAAAAGGTCCTGAACACTCCATTCATCAAGCTCATGAATACTGAAGGTGCATTTGTCAACCCAAACGACATCATTGTGAACTCGTAATGTCTGTATCGAGTGCGAAATGCAGTTTTATGAATATCTTGCTCTGCAATCCTCAACTGGTGATATCCGAACTTTAGGTCAATCTTGGAAAATATCTTTGCCCCTCTTATTTGATCGAAGAGATCATCTATTCTGGGCAGGGGGTAATGATTCTTCACTGTTACTTTATTCAACTGTCTATAATCAATGCATAGGCGAAGAGAACCATCCTTCTTCTTCATGAAAATCACAGGTGCTCCCCATGGAGAGACACTCAGACAGATAAACCCTTTTGCTATCAACTCTTCCAACTAAAGACAAAGTTCTTGAAGTTCCTGCATGGTCATTCAGTATGGAGCCCGAGAGATAGGCTCAGCTCCAGGTACTAGATCCATCCAAAAATATACATCCCACTTAGGTGGCATGCCAGGAATCTCACTCGAAAACACATCAGCGAACCCCTTAAGAAGAGGATAATCATCCAACGATTTATCCCAACTATCATCAGTCTCGAGATCATGCACTGCTACTGCAAAGAGCTGACAACCCTGATGGAACAACCTTTTTAACTGCATGGCAGAGATCATTCGCAAAGAAATAGGCCTCTGAGTGCCCACAATCTCCACCTCCTTTCCAGAATCATCGGTACACCGCACTGCCTTATGGCGACAATCCAACAAAGCATGATGAGAACACAACCAATCAATTCCCAAGACTATATCATATGAGCCCAAGGGTAAGATCCGAAGGTCCACCTGAGTTGAAAAAGTTTCCAAATCTAACTTACAACCCTGAACAAACTCTTCTACACGAATCTTCGACCCTGAGGCTAGCTCAACCTGCCAAGCCATGCCTTGCCTAGATGCAACCAAACCACATCGCTTCACAACAGAAGGAGATATAAACAAATTAGAATCACCAGAATCAAAAAGTATGGAGACTTTAGTACCCTTCAACACACCTGATGTTTCGATCACAGTACCCTGATGCTCAGCCTGTTGATTATCTACTGCTGCAAAAACCCGATGAGATCTCCCTGCATCACCTACTGTAGGCTCTGAAACAGCTGGCCTCTAACTAAATTCTGAAGTAGACTTCTGTGGACACTGTCTGGCAATATGCCCCTACTGCCCACACGAGAAACAACCTATTCCTCTACCAAAGCCTCTAACCCTAGAAGGTGCATTTGACTGCTGAAAGCTACCTCTAGATGGTGCTGACTGTGCACTTTGTGCAGGCTGCACAGAACGATTAGGTTTATCTCACTGCCAACTATGAATCCTCTTGCCCTAAAACCAGTTCTTCTGCTGAGACTGCGATTTATTCTGCTTGGGTTGAGACTGTTGCTAGTGTGAACCACCCTTAGATGGTGTCTGAAAGTTCCTAGAAGACCCTGCATACTGAGACTTCCCACCTCTAGAACCTGTACCTGGTGTCGGAGCACTGCCAATATGAACTCCAACATGCCCTCCAAGAGCCATAGCCAGGTTTTCCTCTACCAACCGAGCTTTTTCCATTGCCACCTCCATTGTCTTCGGCTCGAAGACTCTTACTCCACCACTGATATGTGCATTCAGACCCCGAACAAAATGCTGAACAAGCAACCCCTCATCGTGATTAATCCCAGCATATTGCTTGAGTTCATAGAACCGCCGTTCATACTGCTCAACGGACATAGACATCTGCTTAAGATCATGGTACTCATCGGCTCTGCGCTGCCTCCAATGATCGGAGAGAAATCAAGCCTTGAACCTATCCAAGAACAATTCCCATGTAACCACACTAATATCTAGGTGCAACTTCTGTTCTTCTAACCTCCACCAAGTAGAGGCAAAACCCCAAAAATGCATTATTTCACACCGAGCCTTGGTATTGCTACCGAATGGGTGCATTGCGAAGCAACGATCCAAATCTATCAACCAGGTTTCTGCTTCTAAGCCCCCTCCCGAGCCATCGAAGGTAGGAGGGTGAGCTCTCAACAAATCCCTCATATGCCTTGCTATTACTGCATCCTGATCTGCTGGCGCATCCCTGTGCCTTGGAGACCTCTCTCTCTCTCTTTCGATCTATGACTCTTCCTGAGGCCTAGGTCCCAAATGATCAAGGAGTTCTCCTAGAAGACGTTGCAACTGACCATCCAAACTAGGCTGCCCCTGATTTTGGTCACCAACTGGTGGATTGCTTTGAGGATTTGAATTTTCCTCATGTCCCGAACCATGGAGACTCGGTGGGGATGGACTATGATGACTGCCTGTTCGACCACCACCTCGACCTCTTCCACCGCCACGGCCATGACCTCTAGCTTGAGGCATGATTCTGCACACAGTTATAGTATGTAAGATCAAAGCTAGCACAACGGTTGCCTAACGGACACCAACTACCCAAGGGACCCAACATTAGCAACCTGGCTCTGATACCAAGTTGTAACGCCCTGCCACGCAACCCCAAAGGAATTAAGTAAAATGCAACCAATTTTTTTTTATTAGAAGAGAGTAGTAAAAACATAACATAATCATTAATCAAATTGCATAACTTAATCCTTTGAGGAACACGAGGTCGTTACTTAATTTAAATAATTAACTAACTATTACATGATCCATAATTTCATCCACCCATAACAGTAATTACATCAGTAACAACAAAATAAGAAACATGATAAAATAATAACCAAAGTTACAACATCATTATGAATTCTCCACAAAACTGAGGTTACAATTAGAGTACATTGCATCATCATAAGATTACATAACAATAGCACCATGTGCAAAATTATACAAGACTATCCCAACTAGGTGGGAATGATACATCAATAAAAAGAATCACACA
Source organism: Sequoia sempervirens (assembly GCA_007258455.2). Lineage (NCBI taxonomy): Eukaryota > Viridiplantae > Streptophyta > Pinopsida > Cupressales > Cupressaceae > Sequoia > Sequoia sempervirens. The sequence goes on along the minus strand of VDFB02040335.1, from coordinate 53,392 downwards.
AATACATAGATCTGGGACCCACGAACAAGAATCCATTGAGACAGCAACTCAACACCGAAAAATGAACCTGCATAAAAAGAAGAGAATCCCAATGGGGTGCGGAACACGATCCACCCGACCACCCCTGTGCTAGCAGTTGCAAAGGAAGAGGTTCCCGACCAAGACCAACAAAACATAACCTCATAATCAACTAAATGAAATCACACAACACATAAAAGCATTCAAATTCAAACAACAATAAAAACCATCAATACGAAGCAAGTGACTGATTCCAGAGGATTTCCAAAAGACAACATAAAAATGAATGTTAGAGGAGAGTGTCATCGCATGGCTTAACATGGATTCTCTAGGCTACCCTATCGCAAGGTGCCGCCTCCATCTACTGACGGAGTATCCAGGCAACCCGAGCGCTAGGAGCTGCCTCCATCTATGGTTATCCAGACTACCTATTTCAAGGTGCCGCTCCATAGGGTTGCTCATGCAGATCCGTTACCCTTCGTGAAGACCAGGCAACAAACATGCCAACCACGGCCTTCTCAATCCCCTTTAGTCTGTGGTAGCACTCAAAGGCGGATGAGGCAATAATTATCTTTTTAGTGTGTTACTACCCAATCCTAGTTAATTATTAAATTATCACTTATTAAATTCACTCTGACGAGGGCTATCCTAGCGCCCCTTTGTGCGCCGACCACCCACTCAGAGCCACTCCCTCTAATCACTCAATCACAGCACAATAACCACAAAGATTGTACCACATAAAAATCTAAATCAAACAATAATCAATGTGAGGCATAACCATCTCACCAATCATAAGGAATCACTTCCACAATTCGGTACAATCCAAACGTATAACCAACCATAGACATCTCAAGTCTAAATTCAAAGAAAAATCAAAGGCAACCACCTTACCCACCTCTGGAATCACTTAGGTTCCTAACCAAAATGATACACTTCTAAGGTTTCCCTAATAAAATAAAATTCCCATCATTCATGAAATGATATTACTCAAAAGAATTCATAAACAATAATACAATAAAACACGTCTTGATACACAAAAATTCTATTTAATTTAGACATCTAATTTAATGCTATGTCTCAACGTTACATTTATTTTCTTAAAGAAATGCTCTATTCAATGAAACTATCTTCCCAAATTATCAAATTAAAACTAACCTAAAACAAGGTACAATTCATATATATAAAATCCACACATATATATAAATATACAAAGCATTAACATTGATATTAGTATAAACATTAAATTAACCCCAATGATTATATATATACTTAAAGAAACAATATTCAATGAGTAACACTATTGTAATCTATCTTTTATTATACTATCAAATTAAAGCTAACTTGCCATCAAATTACAATTTTCAATTTAAAAATCTACACATATATATGTATAAATATACTTATATTAAGAAGGTAACATATATAATGAATTCTCTCTATACTTCATAACAAATCCAGCAATTAACCCTACTATTAAATTTTGATGAAAATAAATAAAAAAAATAAACTTAAATGAATATATATATATATAGTATTGTTAAGTAATACTAATGTTACACACAACATATAAATGTCCTAAACATGGCGTTCAAATTAAAATTACCCATGTACCAGAAATATATGTTATACCTGAAAGCTGTGGGCGCGGAATTAAAACTAGGCATAAAACAAGTAACACATCGGCAGTAACTGTACTGCACTGCGCTCAGAATGATAAGGCAACGCATACATACGGACGCAGATAATAACACACAGGGTATGACCAAATTGAAATGATACAAGTTTTGAAGATATATATATATATATATATGAAGGAAATACAAATGTAGGACGTGGAAGCAAGAACCAATGGCTTAATAAAGCTGTGAAAACACAGAAATCCAAGCAACTTTCAGTTTACTGCATACACAAAGAACTATGAACTGGAATGAATACAAAATCAATATCAAGGAAGGAATTTCACTGCTAACCAGAACCGACCGAAGAAATAACAGAGCATTTAAGTACACAATAAACAGCGAACCCAATGGACAGTTCAGCACGCACAGCGACCAAGGTGAACCGACACACACAAATTTACGAATTCAACCATCAAATTTAGACATACCACAAAATTTAAACTTCCATCTAGATATACAATGAAGTAAGGGCGCGACAGGGAAGGTGACTATAAGTCATACCAAACATACAAAGCACCTGTGAATTAAAAATGATTGGGAGGATTGATATCGCATACTTGAATAGTAAACACAATGCAGGGAACACAAACGGATGGCGAGTGAAACATGGCACTCCGCTTAGAGACAGAACAGGGAAGTTTATAGTTGCCACTGCCGGAAAGAGGAGGACGGGGAAGAGTGGTCGCCGCCGGCCTCACATCTCACATACACACAGGAGTCAGGAACAAGGCAAAAACACCGGCACGAGAACTAACGGAAAAATAGGAATTTAACCAAACATTACGGTTTCAATACTTTGATTTATGATTCGCGGAGTTTCTGCATGCCATAATAACACAGAAATAACACCACATTGATAGGGAGGAAATAGTTTATCAAAAAAAAAAGGTGCATACTATGCTGGCATATGGGACAATATTCCAGAAATTAACCTAACAAACTTCAACAATGGACAATTTTTCAAATTACGCAACCATACATTAACTTTTACAAATTACAAAAGAGCGAGTCAAAACCAATATCAATTTATGTAAATATAAATATTTACTCAAAAGAATAAAAAAACATTTCGCACAATAAAAATTTAACAATATAATTCACGGTATTACAATCCTACCAATCGTCCACAGAGTAAAAAAAATAAATAAAAATAAATAAACAATCTTCTATTCGAAACGAGGACTACCCAATCTCACCAATTAAAGGCACTTCCCAGTAAAAGAAAAGAAATAATTACGTTTACCAAAAATATATATATATATAGAGATAAAAGTAAATGTTGCCAATTTAACCCTGATTCACCGTCCCCAATCCAATATTTTATTTTGGCCAAAGAAATTTCTAGTACTGGTAAAACCTAATTACATTTTACCATTCTCTATCCATTACGCTTTTCCTCAAGTAAATTGCATTAGGAAATTTTAATTCATATTTTCCTGATTTTAAATGTTAAATTTGCAAAATCTTTATAGACATAAATTTTCTCACATAACATTTATCATAGCCAGAGATTCAAACAACATAGACAACTAAAACAAAAGCATAACAATTAGATCAGAAATTTCAAGAGAAACCTGGCGTCCTACGACTGAAGAAGAATTCTCCAAAGACGCTTTTCTCCTGCTTCACACGCTGGCCCTTTTTCTTATAGCTTTCTTTCCGAAACCAATTTTTCCAGCCCCCCCTTCCTTAATTTTTCCTCCTCTTTTAAAGAATAACCCTCTCCTTTTTACAACCACCCAACTCTTTTCTTTCATTCCCGCGGAAGGTTTACAAGACAACTAATTTCCTTCCCCGAATAACTCCCACTAACTTACCAATTCCAATTAATCATTTTTATGTATTCGGTTACTTATTTATTTTAAATTACCACCGCTCAACTTTTAATTAAGGTAACTTTAATTATTTACTTATTAAATTTTAAACTAATAATTTCTTTTGTTTTTAACTTACTTCCACTTAATTTCTAAATTTAATTAAAACAAACTTTTGAAAACAATTAACTTTTAACTTAAAATATAATTAACCTTAATACTTCTTTAACACATAATTAATAATTCTAAATAAAATTGACTATTACCAACATAATAAATTAATTAAATCATCTTACTCCAAACAATCAAAATAACAAGACAAAATTAGATTAACATATGACTCAATAAACTCATACGAATGACGGACTTGGGTCAGGAAACCCTTCCCTACAATTCCTTTTTAACCACATCGTACCCGTTGGGTTTAATTTGTGCTCGCCCTATCCCGCCGAAGCAGGCGGAGTCGAGACTTTAACCTTGCAATTCCTGCAAACAATTTAAACATCAAGTAACATATAATCTCCATAGAAAACACATGGTGAAAGGAAATAGCGGGGTAATAGGGCACTCGCAAGCGAGTGGTACTACTCCGTCCTTCCACCTTAAAATACTAAACATGTCATCATTAACGCATATAAATTTAAAAACTTATCATCAAATCATCTATGCATAATGTATCATCAACTGTCACACATAATGTAAGAGCAGTAAACAAACCAAGAAACCACACATGATCAAATATAAATCCACCACACAGAGTATCACAGAGTGTCCACAATATCAAGAATATCAAAAGTATCTAATGAATCAATCAACATGGGAGTATTACATCCTCCCCCCCTAGAACATGGCTTACTCCTGGAAGCCAGAGAACAAATAAGGGTAAGCCTCTCTGATGAGAGATGCATCCTCCCAAGTTGCCGAGGTTTCATCATTCGGATCCCATTGGACCCACACCTACTCAATATCTCTGCCCCTGAGGGTGAAACTCTGACGCTGAAGCACGGCCACGGGCTCTAGAGCTAGTTGCCCATCCTCGACCTGCAAAGCATTCCAATCCAGCACATGAGTAACATCAGGAAAGTAAGGCCTCAAAACAAAAACATGGAAAACATCGTGAATCCTCGACAGGCTAGGTGGCAAGGCTAGGCGGTAGGCAACAGGTCTGATCCTCTCTAACACCTCAAAGGGCCCAACAAAATGGGGGGCCAACTTGGAACCCTTTCCGTAACAGATAGGACTCTTCTGAGGATGCACCCGAAGAAATACACGATCCCCAACTGCAAACTGCTGATCAACACGATGAGCAGTCGCATACTTTTTCTGCCTATCCTGTGCTGCCACAAGGTGCTCTCTGATATGTGCCACCTGCTGTTCCATATCCCGAAGCATGTCAGGTCCAAGAAGAACCCTGTCCTCTAACCGATCCCAGCTAAAAGGGGTACGGCAAGGACGACCATACAAAGCCTGAAAAGGTGCCATGCCAATGGAGCTATGATAACCATTATTGTAGGAAAATTCAACCAAATGCAAATACTCCTCCCAACGAGATTGCTGATCCATGATGTACATGCAGAGCATATCCTCTAGCACCTGATTAACTCTCTCAGTCTGACCATCAGTCTCAGGGTGATAGGCAGAGCTAAAATTCAACTGAGTCCCTAGAGACCGCTGCAAGGAAGTCCATAGTGCTGATGTAAACACTGGATCTCTATCAGATATGATCCTCCATGGTATACCATGTAATCAAACTATGTCCTCCATAAAAATCCTCGCTACTACATATGCAGTATAAGATTATCTGATAGGAGAGAAATGAGCTACTTTGGTTAGCCTGTCCATAGTGACCATGATCGTATTGTGTCGCCTAGAAGACATGGGTAAACCAATGATAAAATCCATAGAAATGATATCCCATTTCCACTCAAGAACAAGGTTAGGCTATAGTAATCCTACCGGATGATGATGTTCTGCCTTTACCCTCTGGTACTCCAAACATCTAGCTATGAAATTTGCGATATCCCGCTTCATTCCTGACCAAAAATATAATGAACGCAGATCCGCATACATTTTCTTAACCCCTAGATGTGCCGAATAGGGTGCCTTATGGGCTTCAGTCAAAATTAGGGTACGAAGACCCTCTGCAGGAGGTACATACATACACCCTGAATATCACAAAACACCATCAGAATCCAAAGAGTACCCAACAAATTTTCCTTCAAGAGACCGGCCTGTCTCTATCTCAGACTTCACCTCAGAATACCAACTGTCTGAAGGGAGAGCATTGAGAATTTGACTCTTCAAATCAATACCAAGAGTCATAGTAGAAATCTCATGCCTACACCTGCTCAAAGCATCAGCTACCACATTCTCCTTACCCTGAATATATTTTACTTTGAAATCATACTCGCATAGAAATTCCATCCATCTCCTCTGTCTAGCATTCAAATTCGGTTGCGTAAATATGTATTGTAGACTACGATGATCCGTATGCAACTCGAATTGATGCCCCAGGAGAAAATGTCTCCATCTAACCAGAGCATGAACTACTGCGGCCAACTCAAGATCATGAGTAGGATAATTCAATTCATGGTCTTTAAGTTTCTGAGATTCGTATGCAATCACACACCCTTCTTGCATCAAGACTGCCCCTAGACCTTCCAAGGAGGCATCAGTACACACCACAAACTCTCCTGCAGGATCTGGTACTGCCAAAATAGGTGCACTTGTCAATTTCTCCTTAAGAGTCTGAAAATCCTGCTGACACTTGTCTGACCACAAGAATTTATTCCCTTTTCTCTGGAGAGAAGTAATAGGATGCGCAATCCTAGAAAAGCCTTGGACAAACCACCGGTAATAACCTGTAAGCCCCATGAAAATGCGAACTTCTAAGAAATTAGTTGGTATAGGACAATCCACAATATCCCCAATCTTTGCAGGGTCCACAGAGATTCCTTCACCTGAGATAACATGGCCAAGATACTGAACTTCTGTCTTGTAGAAATCACATTTTCCCTTAAACATTGCAAGACCTGCTTGAGATGTTCTTCATGTTCCTCTATAGACCTAGAGTAGATCAAAATATCATCGAGGAACACAAGAACAAATCTATCCAAAAAGGTCCTGAACACTCCATTCATCAAGCTCATGAATACTGAAGGTGCATTTGTCAACCCAAACGGCATCACTGTGAACTCGTAATGTCTGTATCGAGTGTGAAATGTAGTTTTATGAATATCCTGCTCTGCAATCCTCAACTGGTGATATTTGGACTTTAGGTCAATCTTGGAATATATCTTTGCCCCTCTTATCTGATCAAAGAGATCATCTATTCTGGGCAGGGGATAATGATTCTTCACTATTACTTTATTCAACTGTCTATAATCAATGCATAGGCGAAGAGAACCATCCTTCTTCTTCACGAAAATCATAGGTGCTCCCCATGGAGAGACACTCGGACGGATAAACCCTTTTGCTATCAACTCTTCCAACTGAAGACGGAGTTCTTGAAGTTCCTACGTGGTCATTCGGTACGGAGCCCGAGAGATAGGCTCAGCTCCAGGTACTAGATCTATCTGAAAATCTACATCCCGCTTAGGCGGCATGCCAGGAATCTCACTCGAAAACACATCAGCGAACCCCTTAAGAAGAGGATAATCATCCAACAATTTCTCTCGACTATCATCAGTCTCGAGATCATGCACTGCTACTGCAAAGAGCTGACAACCCTGACGGAACAACCTTTTTAACTGCATGGCAGAGATCATCCGCAAAGAAATAGGCCTCTGAGTGCCCACGATCTCCACCTCCTTTCTAGAATCATCGGTACACTGCACTACCTTACGGCGACAATCCAACAAAGCATGATGAGAACACAACCAATCAATTCCCAAGACTATATCATATGAGTCCAAGGGTAAGATCCGAAGGTCCACCTGAGTTGAAAAAGTTTCCAAATCTAACTTACAACCCGGAACAAACTCTTCTACACAAATCTTCAACCCTGAGGCTAGCTCAACCTGCCAAGCCATGCCTTGCCTAGATGCCACCAAACCACATTGCTTCACAATGGAAGGAGATATAAACGAATCAGAAGCACCAGAATCAAAAAGTATGGAGACTTTAGTACCCTTCAACACACCTGATGTTTCGATCACAGTACCTTGATGCTCAGCCTGCCGATTATCTACTGCTGCAAAAAATCAATGAGATCTCCCTGCATCACCTACTGTAGGCTCTGAAACAGCTGGCCTTTGACTAAATTCTGAAGTAGACTTCTGTGGACACTGTTTGGCAATATGCCCCTGCTGCCCACACGAGAAACAACCTGTTTCTCTACCAAAGCCTCTAACCCTAGAAGGTGCATTTGACTGCTGAAAGCTACCTCTAGATGGTGCTGACTGTGCACTTTGTGCAAGCTACACAGAACAATCAGGTTTATCTCGCTGCCAACTATGAATCCTCTTGCCCTGAAACCAGTTCTTCTGCTGAGACTGCGATTTATTCTGCTTGGGTTGAGACTACTGCTAGTGTGAACCACCCTTAGATGGCATCTGAAAGTTCCTAGAAGACCCTGCATACTGAGACTACCCACCTCTAGAACCTGTACCTGGTGCCACAGCACTGCCAATCTGAACTCCAACATGCCCTCCAAGAGCCATAGCCAGGTTTTCCTCTACCAACCGAGCTTTTTCCACTGCCACCTCCATTGTCTTCGGCTCGAAGACTCTTACTCCACCACTGATACGTGTATTCAGACCCCGAACAAAATGCTGAACAAGCAACCCCTCATTGTGATTAATCCCAGCATATTGCTTGATTTCATAGAACCGCCGCTCATACTGCTCAACGGACATAGACATCTACTTAAGATCATGGAACTCATCGGCTCTGCGCTGCCTCCAATGATCAGAGAGAAATCGAGCCCTGAACCTATCCAAGAACAATTCCAATGTAACCACACTGATATCCAGGTGCAACTTCTGTTCTTCTAACCTCCACCAAGTAGAGGCGAAACCCCGCAAATGCATTATTGCACACCAAGCCTTGGTATTGCTACCGAATGGGTGCATTGCGAAGCAAGGATCCAAATCTATCAACCAGGTTTCTGCTTCTAAGCCCCCTCCTGAGCCATCGAAGGTAGGAGGGTGAGCTCTCAACAAATCCCTCATATGCCCTGCTATTACTACATCCTGATCTGCTGGCCCATCCCTGTGCCTTGGAGACCTCTCTCTCTCTTTCGATCAGTGACTCTTCCTGAGGCCTAGGTCCCAAACGATTAAGGAGTTCTCTTAGAAGACGTTGCAACTGACCATCCAAACCAGGCTGCCCCTGATTCTGGTCACCAACTGGTGGATTGCTTTGAGGATTTGAATTTTCCTCATGTCCCAAACCATGGAGACTCGATGGGGATGGACTATGATGACTGCCTGTTTGACCACAACCTCGGCCTCTTCCATGGCCACGACCATGACCTCTAGCTCGAGGCATGATTTTGCACACAGTTATAGTATGTAAGATCAAAGCTAGCACAACGGTTGCCTAATGGACACCAACTACCCAAGGGACCTAGTGTTAGCAACCTTGGCTCTGATACCAAGTTGTAATGCCCCGCCACGCAACCCCAAAGGAATTAAGTAAAATGCAACCAATTTTTTTTTTTATTAGAAGGGAGTAGTAAATAACATAACATAATCATTAATCAAATTGCATAACTTAATCCTTTGAGGAACACGAGGTCGTTACTTAATTTAAATAATTAACTAACTATTACATGATCCATAATTTCATCCATCCATAACAGTAATTACATCAGTAACAACAAAATAAGAAACATGATAAAATAATAACCAAAGTTACAACATCATTATGAATTCTCCTCAAAACCGAGGTTACAATTAGAGTACATTGCATCATCATAAGATTACATAACAATAGCACCATGTGTAGAATTATACAAGACTATCCCAACTAGGTGGGAATGATACATCAATAAAAAGAATCACACAAATACATAGATCTGGGACCCACAAACAAGAATCCACTAAGACAGCAACTCAACACCGAAAAATGAACCTGCATAAAAAGAAGAGAATCCCAACGGGGTGCGGAACACGATCAACCCGACCACCCCCGTGCTAGGAGTTGCAAAGGAAGAGGTTCCCGACCAAGACCAACAAAACATAACCTCACAATCAACTAAATGAAATCACACAACACATAAAAGCATTCAAATTCGAACAATAATAAAAACCATCAATACGAAGCAAGTGACTGATTCCAGAGGATTTCCAAAAGACAACATAAACATGAATGTTAGAGGAGAGTGTCATCGCATGGCTTAACATGGATTCTCCAGGCTACCCTATCGCAAGGTGCCGCCTCCATCTACTGATGGATTATCCAGGCAACCTGAGCACTAGGAGCCGCCTCCATCTGTGGTTATCCAAACTACCTATTTCAAGGTGCCACTCCATAGGGTTGCTCATACAGATCTGTTACCCTTCGTGAAGACCAGGCAACGAACATGCCAACCACGGCCTTCTCAATCCCCTTTAGTCTGTGGTAGCACTCAAAGGCGGATGAGGCAATAATTATCTTTTTAGTGTGTTACTACCCAATCCTAGTTAATTATTAAATTATCACTTATTAAATTCACTCTGATGAGGGCTATCCTGGCGCCCCTTTGTGCGCCGACCACCCACTCAAAGCCACTCCCTCTAATCACTCAATCACAGCACAATAACCACAAAGATTGTACCACATAAAAATCTAAATCAAACAATAATCAATGTGAGGCATAACCATCTCACCAATCACAAGGAATCACTTCCACAATTCGGAACAATCCAAACGTATAACCAACCATAGACATCTCAAGTCTAAATTCAAAGCAAAATCAAAGGCAACCACCTTATCCCAGCTCTGGAATCACTTAGGTTCCTAACAAAAATGATACACTTCTAAGGTTTCCCCAATAAAAGAAAATTCCCATCATTCATGAAATGATATTACTCAAAAGAATTCATAAACAATAATACAATAAAACACGTCTTGATACACAAAATTCCATTTAATTTAGACATCTAATTTAATGTTATGTCTCAACGTTACATTTATTTTCTTAAAGAAATGCTCTATTCAATGAAATAAAACAATTATAACTATCTTCCCAAATTATCAAATTAAAACTAACCTAAAACAAGGTATAATTCATATATATAAAATCCACACATATATATAAATATACAAAGCATTAACATTGATATTAGTATAAACATTAAATTAACCCCAATGATTATATATATACTTAAAGAAACAATATTCAATTAGTAACACTATTGTAATCTATCTTTTATTATACTATCTAATTAAAGCTAACTTTCCATCAAATTACAATTTTCAATTTAAAAATCTACACATATATATGTATAAATATACTTATATTAAGAAGGTAACATATATAATGAATTCTCTCTATACTTCATAACAAATCCAGTAATTAACCCTACTATTAAATTTTGATGAAAATAAATAAAAAAAATAAACTTAAATGAATATATATATATATAGTATTGTTAAGTAATACTAATGTTACACACAACATATAAATGTCCTAAACATGGCGTTCAAATTAAAATTACCCATGTACCAGAAATATATGTTATACCTGAAAGCTGTGGGCGCGGAATTAAAACTAGGCATAAAACAAGTAACACATCGGCAGTAATTGTACCGCACTATGCTCAGAATGATAAGGCAATGCATACATACGGGCGTAGATAATAACACACAAGTTCTGACCAAATCGAAATGATACAAGTTTTGAAGAGATATATATATAAATGAAGGCAATACAAATGTAGGACGTGGAAGCAAGAACCAATGGCTTAATAAAGCGGTGAAAACGTGGAAACCCAAGCAACTTTCAGTTTACTGCATACACACAGAACTATGAACTGGAATGAATACAAAATCAATATCAAGGAAGGAATTTCACCGCTAACCAAAACCGGCCGAAGAAATAATAGAGCATTTAAGTACACAATAAACAACGAACCCAATGGACGGTCCAGCACACACAGCGACCAAGGTGAACCGACACAGAAATTTACGAATTCAACCATCAAATTTAGACATACCACAAAATTTAAACTTCCATCTAGATATACAATGAAGTAAGGGCGCGACAGGGAAGGTGACTATTAGTCATACAGAACATACAAAGCACCTGTGAATTAAAAATGAGTGGGAGGATTGATATCGCATACTTGAACAATAAACACAACGCAGGGAACACAAACGGACAGTGAGTGAAACATGGCACTTCGCTCAGAGACAGAACATGGAAGTTTATAGTTGCCACCGCCAGAAAGAGGAGGATGGGGAAGAGTGGTTGCCGCCGGCCTCACATCTCACATACACACAGGAGTCAAGAACAAGGCAAAAACATCGGCACGAGAACTAATGGCAAAATAGGAATTTTACCAAACATTACAGTTTCAATACTTTGATTTATGATTCGTGGAGTTTCTGCATGCCAGAATAACACAAAAATAACACCACATTGATAGGGAGGAAATAGTTTATCAAAAAAAAAGGGGCATACTATGTTGGAATATGGGACAATATTCCAGAAATTAACCTAACAAACTTCAAAAATGGACAGTTTTGCGAATTACACAACCATACATTAACTTTTACAAATTACAAAAGAGCAAGTCAAAACTAATATCAATTTATGTAAATCTAAATATTTACTCAAAAGAATAAAATAATTTTGCACAATAAAATTTTAACAATATAATTCACGGTATTTCAATCCTACCAATCGTCCACAGAGTAAAAAAAATAAAAAAAATAAAAAATAAACACTCTTCTATTCGAAATGAGGACTACCTAATCTCACAAATTAAAGGCAATTCCCAGTAAAAGAAAAGAAATAATTACGTTTACCATATATATATATATATACGGGGATAAAAGTAATTGTTCCCAATTTAACCCTGATTCACCGTCCCCAATCCAATATTTTATTTTGGCCAAAGAAATTTCCAGTACTGGAAAAACCTAATTACATTTTTCCATTCTCTATCCATTACGCTTTTCCTCAAGTAAATTGCATTAGGAAATTTTAATTCATACTTTCCTGATTTTAAATGTTAAATTTGCAAAATCTTTACAGACAGAAATTTTCTCACATAACATTTATCACAGCCAGAGATTCAAACAACATAGACAACTTAAAACAAAAGCATAACAATTAGATCAGAAATTTCAAGAGAAACCTGGCGTCCTACGGCTGAAGAGGAATTCTCCATAGATGCTTTTCTCCTGCTTCACACGCTGGCCCTCTTTCTTATAGCTTTCTTTCTGAAACCAATTTTTCCAGCCCCCCCTTAATTTTTCCTCCTCTTTTTTAAGAATAACCCTCTCCTTTTTACAACCACCCAACTCTTTTCTTTTGTTCCCACGGAAGGTTTACAACACAACTAATTTCCTTCTCCGAATAACTCCCACTTACCAATTCTAATTAATCAATTTTATGTAATCGATTACTTATTTATTTTAAATTACCACCGCTCAACTTTTAATTAAGGTAACTTTAATTATTTACTTATTAAATTTTAAACTAATAATTTCTTTTGTTTTTAACTTACTTCCACTTAATTTCTAAATTTAATTAAAACAAACTTTTGAAAACAATTAACTTTTAACTTAATATAATTAACCTTAATACTTCTTTAACACATAATTAATAATTCTAAATAAAATTGACTATTACCAACATAATAAATTAATTAAATCATCTTACTCCAAACAATCGAAATAACAAGACAAAATCAGATTAACATATGACTCAATAAACTCATACGAATGACGGACTTGGGTCGGGAAACCCTTCCCTACAACTCCTTTTTAACCACATCGTACCCGTTGGGTTTAATTTGTGCTTGCCCTGTCCTGCCGAAGCAGGTGGAGTCGAGACTTTAACCTTGCAATTCCTACAAACAATTTAAACATCAAGTAACATATAATCTCCATAGAAAACACATGGTGAAAGGAAATAGCGGGGTAATAGGGCACTCGCAAGCAAGTGGTACTACTCTGTCCTTCCACCTTAAAATACTAAACATGTCATCATTAACGCATATGAATTTAAAAACTTATCATCAAATCATCTATGCATAATGTATCATCAACTGTCACACATAATGTAAGAGTAGTAAACAAACCAAGAAACCACACATCATCAAATATAAATCCACCACATAGAGTATCACAGAGTGTTCAGAATATCAACAATATCAAAAGTATCTAATGAATCAATCAACATGGGAGTATTACAGAAAATTTTACGTCAAGTTTCCTAACTCTAATTTTTCTAAATTTTTTGCCACTTAAGGGCCTATTTTTCCCATAATGATCCTGCACATATCCCCTCTTTAGAGTTCAAAAACTCTTGCTCATTTTTCCCTCTTTCATTTCCGTTACTACTGTTCATTAAATGAGTGCACGACAAGGTAGTTGTTTCCTTTAAAACAAAACACAATTAAAATTTTAAATTTTAAACTCCTATTGCTTCCCTTACATGGAATTATTTAGGTAAAATAAAATGTATATTTAGATGAAATGATTCCCCTACATCAAACTACCAAGCTAGAAAAATTGTGAGCCCCTACTCACTATGCAAGGATTTGTAATGTTGTAGGTTAAGCGTCCTATTGTTGTAGGTCAAAAACTCTATCACCTTGTGTTAACTAGAATTATTTTAGCTTTGTTGAGTTTAACCATATTGCATCCTCCACTGGTCTACCCTTCCATTTCACTAAGTATTCATTGTCCTCTTTACCCCTTATCTTTCTACCAACTCTTGAATGCAAAACATCTTCAATCTCCTCGTGTTCTTTCTTAGGTATATACTTCTTCTATTTTTATGGTAATATTTTCTCTTCTTCCTATTGTTGTGATTCCCCTCCCTCATTGTAAGTATATAAATCTAAAACATTAAAAATTGGAGAGATTTCCAAACCTTTATGAAGCTCCAACTCGTAGGAATTCCGTGAAAACTTCTTGATGATCTTGCAAGGTCCAATCTTCTTCCACTTGAGTTTTTTGTAGGCATGGCTAGGAAATATTTCCTTTCATATATGTACCAATACCATATCTCCAACTTCAAAAAAAAATCTCTTCTCTTCAAATGGGCTTTCTCTTTATATTATTGGCTGCTCCAACTAAGTTTATCCCTTCGTTGGGGATGCAAATCTTGCATATATTTGGAAAAATATTCCCCTTCAACACTTCTGTTGTATCCCTAAATATTTGCAAGCTCCCTCAATTCTGAAATACCTCTAGGACTACATATGCCCATAGAAAATTTGAAACGGAGTTTTACCTGTACTTTTGCTGACTAAGTCATTGTATGCAAACTCAACTTAAGGAAATATAAAATCCCATTGTTTAGGCTTGTCACTAACTAAACATCTTAACAAATTCCCTAAGCTCTAATTAACAACTTCAGTCTATCCATCTATTCGAGGATGACATGTAGAAATAAACTTTAAATCAGTCCCTAATTTCTTCCAAAGTTTCCTACAAAAATGCCCTACAAATTTTGTATCACAATTTGAAACTATACTTCTTGGTAAACCATGTAATATAACAACCTCTGTGAAGAACATATTTGCTATATTTTTTGCATCATCCATCTTCTTGCATTCTATAAAGTGAGCCATTTTTGAAAATCTATCAACAACCACAAAAATGGAATCCTTACCTCACTATGTTCTTGGTAATCCAAGCACAAAATCCATACCTACATCTTCCCATGACTTCTTTGGTATGGGTAATGGCTGATATAGTCCTGTATTTTGACTACCTCCTTTGGCATCTTGGAAAACTTGACATCCTTGCACAAAATTTCTGATTTCTACCCTCATTTTTGGCCAAAAATATCTTTCACTAGGTTGTGCCATTGTTTTATTAGCTCCAAAATGTCTATCTAAACCACCACAATGTTTTTCTCTTATTAAATTCTACCTCATTCATCGTTGAGATATGCAAAGTTTTCCTTTGAATAGTACAGTTCATCTTGTATATAATAATCCATCTAAGGTGTCCTATCTACTCTAGTATGCTCCATACACACTTTTCATGCATCCTTAAAGTCTAAATCATCCTTATGCAACTCTTTCATAACATCAAATCCAACTACTTCAACTCTCATTTTAGCCAGCAATACTGCTCTTCTACTTAATGTATCCACCGCTTTGTTTGAACTCCCACTTGTATGCTTGAGAACAAAAGTATATCCTTGTAGGAATTCAACCCACTTCATGTGTCTTTTGTTCAACTTGCTTTGACTATTAATAAATTGCAAAGGGTGGTGATCCATGTAGAGAATAAATTCCTTTGGAAGCAATTAATGATGCCACTTCTTTAAAGCTTGCACAATGGCATAAAATTCATGGTCCTAAACTAAATACCTCTTCTTGGAATCATTAAGCTTCTCACTAAAATATGCAATAGGTATGTCCTCTTGACTTAAAACCACTCCTATGGTTGTCTCACTTTCATCACAATCCACTTGAAACACCTTTTCAAAATTAGGTAATGCTAATACTGGTTCTTCAGTGACCTTCTTCAAAATCTCAAAAAAATTATTTATTGCAACTATCCACTTAAACACTTTATTATCTTCCCTAATATTTTTAGTTATGGGTGCACATATACCACAAAAAATGGAATAAAATTATGATAGAAACTAGCTAAACCATGGAAACTTCCCACCTCATGCACACTTCAAGGTTTTTTCCATTCAATTATAGCACATACCTTTTATGGATCAATTTGCAGCCCTTGTGGTGATATGACATATCACAAATATACCAATTTATCCTTCATAAAACTACACTTTTTCAAATTAACTAATAGCCTCTCTTGCTTAAGCCTTTGTAAGACCTGTCTAATATATAATAAACGCTCTTCTTTGTTGCTACTAAAAATCAAAATATCATCAGGATAAACAATCACAAACTTCCCTAAAAATGGTTGCAACACTTCAGTTATTAACCTCAAAAATGTGTTGGGTGCATTTGTTAATCCAAAGGACATTACTAACCATTCATACAGACCCTCTTTGGTTTTAAAATAAGTCTTCCATTCATCAACCTCTCTTATCCTAATTTGATGATATCAACTTTTTAAATCAATCTTTGTAAAATACCTGGCCTTTCATAAAACAATCCATGAGATCATCCATTCTTGGTAAAGGAAAATGATGCCTTATTATTTTGTTGATGACTCTTAAGTATATGCACATTGTCCATTCACCATCCTTCTTTAGTTCTAACACAGCTGTTACCACACATGGGCTAACGATTTCTCTAATCAATCCTCTTTCCAATAACAGTTGCACTTGATTTTTCACATCTTCATTTTCTATAGGTGTCAATCTATAGGCTTCCTTGTTGGGTAAACCTTCCCTTGGAATCAAATCAATGTGATAGTTAATGCTCCTCATGGGTGTTAGTCCTTCAGGAAAATCCTTGGACACAATTTCATTAAACTCTTCAAGCAGCTCCTTTACTACTAAAGGAATTTCACCACTATCCTTTGCTACATCCACTTGTATTTCCTTGGGAACTACTACAAAACATAGTTTCTCTCCTTTGACCTCTTTCAAGAATCACTTCCTTGTCACTAGTAGTGTTCTTGGACCACTTTCCACCTCTTCTTCCTTAGTTTCCAATGGTGTAAGAGTATGTTTTATTCCATTTTTCTTCAAGGTATAAGTGTTTTCTCTTTGATTATGGATTTCCTTTCTATCAAACTGCCACATCCTTCCTAAGAGTAAACATCCATGGGAATGATATCACACCATACCTCAACTTCATAAGTGCATATTCAAAAATTCATAAGGCATTGCTAATTAATGAGGACTTGGTGTCCTTTTTGCAACCATAAAACCTTGTAAGGGGTAAGGTGAACTATCCTTTTTAACCCCAAATTATCAACCATTTCAATTAAGACTAAATTATCGGTGCTACCACTATCTATTATTCCTTTATAGCATTTTCCACCTGATTTACATATTGTTCTAAATAAAACTTTCCTTTGAACAAGTTCATCTTCTTTCTTGGTTGGATTCAAAAATTTCATCTTCATCATAAGTTCTTCTCCTCTCTCAGGTTCATCTGACTAATTAATATATCCTAAAGACTCATTATCCCCCTTTGCTACATGTGCACTTGCTGCCCCTATTCTACTTTATCCTTGTGGTCTACATTGTGGGAATTCATAAAATCTATGGCCTGACTGTGAACAGTTAAAACATGTGCCTTGGAAGCCTCTACCTTGGGATCTTCCATATCCACCTCTACCTCTCATTGGGTATGGTCTTGACCTTGTTTCATATTTCTCATTTTGACTCTTTGAAAGACTATCCTCCTTGCCATGACTATAATTTTTATGTTTCTACACTTTCCCTTTGTTGAATCGACCTTTAATTTTTTTTGTTCATTTATTTCTTTCCAATTTCTCTTTATCCTTTAGAGCATCTTGATATGCTTCTTCCACATTTCATATCCTTATCATACTTAGTTCATCTTGGATGTTCAACCTCAATCCATTAGCATATATTGCTACCTTTAAATCATGTTCCAATTCATTATGACCAAATTTGATGGAAATCTTGTAAAACTCCTTTGTATAGACCTTCGCTCTTAACACTCTTTCTTTTAAATTTTACAATTTCTTGAGAAGTTCAAGCTAATAATCACCAGATAGAAACTTAGCCTTCATCTTGCTTACTATTTGATCCCATCTTGTGATCTTATCTCTTCCATTTATTTTTCTCTCAACCTGCACCTCTTTCCACTAGAGTGCTACATGACCTTTCAACCTCATTTGAGCAACCTTGACTCTTTTGGGGTCCTCTACTTCATCATACCTGAAATATTCCTCCATCTCTATTATCCAATCAATTAGCTCATCGGGTTCCAAACTTCCTAAGAAGCTTGGTAGTTCCACCCTTGTTCCTTTCCCAATGTTTGAAATAGCTCTTATAACCCTTCTTTCACCTCCATTCATATCTTCATTTGCATTGTCACCTTCTTTTCCAACCATCTCTACTCCTCCTTCATCATCTCCACTATCACTTTCTTTAAGTACTCTGCCTCTTCTCATTCTACCTTCTTTTGTATCCATTCTTTCTTGCATTCCCCTTAGGGTTTCCAATACCTCATCTATTCTTCATGTTCCTTCTATAGCTGCAATCTCTAGCATCCTTCTCCACAGTGGCATCCTATTGCTCTAACTCACCTTCTTTCCTTTTCTCTCTTACTACAGTCTTCTAGCCGCAATATCCCTTTTTGTAGGGCTACATGGACATAGTTCACACTCAAAAGGGATTACTCTAACCCTAATATCAAGCCACTATTCTTCTTCCCAGAGCTGTAATTGTGTTTGAATACCATGTTGATGGTGCCCACCCCCTATAGGCACCTAAAAACCCTCTAAAATTAGTAAATAGGTAGAAAAAGAGAGGTTGTGTTGCTATTAGCAACATCACACAACCTCTACAGAGGTCTACACATGTGTTGTAGGTCAAATAACAAGTTTAAGAGGCCTAAAATAATTTACAGAGGCACAAACTAGGTTGATATAAAAAACATACTATTGCTACGAGTGCCCACGACATTGACAGTAGGTGACTGTTCAAAATTTCAACAACATAAAATACTCAAAACATGCACACAAAATTTGATAATTTTAGAACAAACTCATAACCAATATAACTCTTAGACACATGCACAAATACAATAGTTATGGAGAAGAAAATATTATATTATAAATTTAAAGTTTTTTTTTAATACACTTTACATCCATTTTCATAAGCATTTATAAAAAATAGAGCTTTCTTTTCTCTTCTTCTTTCTTCCCTTTTTTCTTCTATAATCTTGCTACTATCATCTATAGCTTCTACTTCATCTATTCTCTCTTCTATTCCCTTTGTCTTCTCTTCTCTTTCCTACATACTACTATTCTACACCTCTTTTTCCTCAATTAATAGTTTCATTCCTTTTGATATAATGACCTCTTGCCATTTTTTTATGAATTGATTTTAATGTGTGAGAAAAAAAATGTTTTCTTTCATTCTCCTATACCAATTCACATTTAGTAAAATAATCAGATTTAATTAGCAATAATATTGATCTAGAATGATTGGATTATTTTGAAATGGATTATGCATTTATTTTATTTTTATGGGTATATGTTTGGATTTCTATTTAATAGCTAGAATTTTACAGCAAAACGTCTGAAATTAAAATTTAAATGTGCATGTGCAATTAGGAGACTAGGAAAATTTTATGTAGAAATTATTGTTATTGTGGACATGGATATGTTGTACATTATCATCCTAGACTAGGTTGTGTCATGTGGTCTAGTGTAAAGAGTGTCATTGCATCCTCTAATGGTGCAAACCTATTAAATTTATTAACTAGTCCTTCTAAAAACTATTTCAAAGTTTTGTTAGGCTTAATAACACGTAGTGACTTAATTTAATATGAACAAAACTAGATTGGATTGTCTCAATTTTATTCAAGCCTATTTTCAAAAGAGAAGTTTTTTCTTCATTCCAAACACACTATGCAAATGTAGAATCTAAGGTAGTTAGAAAATTGTTGTAATACCTAAACATAAAAGTTAAACATTGATGATGTTGAATAAAAAAATTATTTATGCAATTCTTAGATTAAGAAATAAATGGTTTCAAATGACCTTGGAGATTTATTTAATACATGAACATAGTCAATAATTCAAACTTAATAACATTTGGGTCAAAATTTAATTAACAAATAATCTTAAGAAAGTGTTGGATTTTAGGCATGAAATAATAATAATTTTTAAATTGGTAGACCACATTGTATGAACTTTAGTCTTCTAATATATCATGTTATGTGGAATTGTCCTAAATTTTGTCATTTATGTGGTCTAGTCCTCTAAATTTAGTTAATTTATGAGGAGGGATTAGGAATCATATGATTGTTGAAAGTGAAGAAAATAAGATGGATACTAATTATGAGTTAGGTTACATTTTTCAACTATGTCAAATAAATCGTTGTGGCAATTTATTAAGGAAATGTGCATATAAGTGTGTTATTAAATTTATAAAAGAATAGGGTATGTAATTTATAGTAATTACATTTCAACCCTAGTTTAGTGTGTGTATAATTAAGCATGATCTAAGCACTTAAAAGTATGAAAATGAGAAAATATTGATATAATGTTTGATTAGGGATGATGTATCAATGTGTCCATGTAGCTATAAAACATATTTAGTTTTCACATTAACACATGTTATCAATTCTATCTATTGAATTTAAAATATAGGTATCTAGAAATTATAAAGGAAAGAAAAAGGTTAAGGCCAAGTAATGTCTACATGAGGTGTTTGGTTGAACTTGTGATGAGACTATGCTAAGTAGAATTGGTAAATATCATCAAATTGGGTAAATTTTCCTTCATCTTTAGTCTCTACTAGGACAAGGAGGATGTTCCCTAATGCATTTAAATAATGAAATAAAAAAGAAATAAAAAAATATCAAAGACAACCTTGAATCCTTAAGATTTGTCAAAAGGACCATAATATAACTAGCAAAAAATAAAACTAGAAGACCTCCAATAGATAAATAAATATCATTCTTAGACATGCACCATAAGATATACCAATTTGTGTATCCCTATAAACGGGTTCCCTATCTCAAGCACACACATATAGAAGAATAAACTACTAATACAGTCTTTTAATAGTTTATTAGTTTATTTTTTATATAGTATGGCATTTTATATTGTTGTCAATATGAACATGTGCCCTCTATTGAATCATGAATTTAACTAGTCAATGAAAAATGGGAATGAATTCAAGGTGTGGGAACTTGATCAATGAATCCAAACCTCCATAACAAGGGTTGGATCCTTCTCTAACCTATATACAGTAGTGTTAGTACAACCTAACACTAAAAAATCATAAATCTAATCATATCCTACTAATCTCTCAAGGAAAATAGGAAGAAGGAATGCATAAAATGGAAAGGGTGGTGATGAACCTAGATTAATGGTGTCTTCCTACTCACTACAACATAGTGAGGTGAATAATATTCCTGGAGAACTCACACAAAATTCTATTATATCTTCTCTTAGATGTGTATGTGGAGGTTAGTGCTTGTTAATCACTAAAAGTGAATAGGATTATACATATTCAACACTTGGAAACATGTTTAGTATAACATACAAACATGAAACCTATAAAAAATAATCATTCAAAAATAGAGGTAAATAAACTATACACAGAGTGCAGGAAGTGAGAAGAGGTGAAAATAATAGTATTTATTCATTTAGAGGCATGGAGATTATTTTAAGAAAGAATAGTTATAGTCTTGAGTATAAAATCAAGGAAGAAGACCTATATCAATTGAGGCTGAATAACTTATATACCTCACCATAGAAGGAAAATGTTGATCGAGAAAGAAAAAAATTGTAGACATTATTTATTAGCGTTGAAGAATCCTATAGTGTTTTCCATAAAATATACTACAAAAAGGAGCCAGGGAATAGAATCTAGTAGAAGGATGATATACAATAAAAAAAAGTAAGCATGGGTAGTCATCATTTCTCATCAAATCATGCCTAAAACATTAAAAATTTCTGATCAGACCTTGTAGTTGTAGACTCAAACACATTAGAAAGTGGATAGGTGGAAAATGACATAATATTTTACTATTTTCAATAGTCAACCTTTCTCATCATGCAATTAGGTGTAACAAGTGGAGGATGAGTCATGCTACATTTACCTATGCCTTATGCACTCACTGCCTCCTCTACTACAAATATTTGTTGGGGTTCCATGAAAATTGGTAACCAATGGTTCTTGGTTCTTATGGAACCTCTAATCATATTACCTCTATTAAATTCACTCAAGGAATAAAGTTTCTAAGATCATTTGAAAAACCAAAAATAATCTTCTACAAGTGACAAAAGTAAGAGCATAAATTTTTAATAATGGATACAAAATAAGATTACATAAAATGTCGTTTGTATGCAATATAATGAAATACCATATACTCATGATAGAATGAGAACCCATTTGTTTTATAGCCAAGGTGTGGCATAGGATTAGAAATTATCATGACATGTTTCTTAATCTTATTTCATGAGATAACTAACTCAACTAATATTAAAATACCTAGGACTAAATAATTAAATTCCATAACATAAGATAATATCTAGATGACAACTAAGACATCTAGAAACATTGCTAGGGAATAAGTAAACTTAACATGTGAATATGACCTACTATTTGACTAGTTAGTTAAAACACCTTATTCACATAAACATCCCCCTTAAGTGCAACTTAGGGAGAAAAAAACCAATGGA
This sequence comes from Sequoia sempervirens, assembly GCA_007258455.2. NCBI lineage: Eukaryota > Viridiplantae > Streptophyta > Pinopsida > Cupressales > Cupressaceae > Sequoia > Sequoia sempervirens. Next base: position 30,444 of record VDFB02040335.1, on the reverse strand, counting down.
AATGATGAAAAGATGGGTCCTTGATACTAGAAAATGTTAAGTACCCCTCTAGAAATGTAATCTATTGTAAATAGAGAAAAATGAGAACCAAATGGGAAAAAATCCTCCCCAAAAGATAGATGAAAATAAAATTATCTCATTGAATAATGAGAAGAATAAAACCCCATGCGATTAAAAGGACCCCGCATAAAAGAGGAGTCAATGCAACCCCTTCAATGGAGATTCTCCTATAATGATTGTAGATGCTCAAAATTAGAATTTGAAGATGATCCAATCTTGTCAAAAAAAATTCCTCCCAGAAATAAAAAAACAATCCAAGATGGTATGAAGGATGTCTTCCCATTCATGAAGGGAAGGTGAGGGAAAAAATATGATGAGTGATGTCACTGAACTATGCTTAAGTGTCTCCATGTTGTTGCTAAAAGCTAACACACTCCAAACAATTTTTCTAAGCCACACTGATGAAGAGGAAAGTCTCAAAATATAGTAGACATGATTTTGGAACACAATCCAAAGAAAAATATATCTCCTTTGAAGATAAGAAGCATCCTACAAATTTCACTCAAAAGTATCCACACTTATGCCAAACTAGAAGAATGATCATGTAGAGAATGAACAAGAGGGTTAGAGTGTTCCCTAACAAAAATTAAATATGGGCCATCTCCATCAAAGATTATATGTATGCAATCAATATTTTCTCCTAAATTTGAAATGTGGGATTCAAATAATGGACTTTTAGTTTTTATCAAGTATGCACCCAATGTAGCTATATTTGGAAGATGATGTATATCCTATTGCACTAAATCACAAGAGTCCAAAACTATGACAACATAAGAATCACCAAATTCAACAAAATATGGAGGAGATCAAATTCAAGGAACACAATAGGATAATATGAGAGAACCTATGTTAAGGTAGGAAAAATTCTCCTCAAAATAACGGTTCACACTAAAAGTGTGATCAATAGCCAAAGGATCAAATCCATCATCAAAAGTAAAATATATAAAGGTGTATAACCATAATGAATTATTAACCATCCTAGTAGAAATATTCTCTCTACTATCCACATCTCTAATGATATCTAAATAAGGATTTAATTCCATAGTATTCCCCTCTCCAACATAGTTAATGAAACCTAGGAAATAGGGTGCTCCACCTTTTAGGAGATGAAGCACAATAGGGGAAATAAGGGATCCCCTTCTTTCCTATTTCACTTTAGTTCAATCAAGGACACCTTAGAGATCTCAATCTAATGATGTAAGGGTATGTGTAGGATCATGATGGGCCAAAAAGTTGTGATATGATGGGTATGTGTAAGGTATGTGGCTGAGAACTTTTTTTTACCCAAAATTGATGAAATGAAAAGGGTTTTTAAAGAAGATTCTCAACTTTCCACCAATATAAATTATGCTTTGCTTTGAATTTAGTAAATAATTATTATTCATTTTCTATTTCAATTATGACTAAAGTCCTGATTGATAACCTGATTGAAAAAATCTATAGCTTTCAAATGGTATCACATTTTTTGAATCCAAAACACGCATCACATTCCATGCTTTGCAAACTATAGGATTGGAAAAAATGAATTTCATGAAGTTTTGACCAAGTTAAGGTGGTTAGACATACAAGTTTTTATATTTTTTAAAAGTTGTAATAAAAAATTAATTATTTTCTTGGAAAAAAATTACAAACAAATATGAATCACATTAGGATAGAGTCCTCTACTTACATCTAAAATCTCATAAAAAAATATTATCATTTTATTGTGGTTAGAGTGGTCAAACTGACACCTACATATTTTTTCCCTAAAATTTAAGTACTACTACATTGAAATTTCAAATTTTCACCAAATAGATTTTTTTTTTTAAATAAACCTAGTTGTTGAGAAAATACATTCAATTTTCTACAGATTGTATTCTTACATATTTTTGAAATAATATAGATAACTTATTCAAAATTTTAAGTCAAGTTGCATAACTCTGATTTTTCTAAATTTTTTGCCACTTAAGGAGCTATTTTTTCCATGATGATCCTACACATACCCATAATTGAGAGAAAGAGATCTTCTATAAGGTCTATTAGGGTGTGATTAAAGACAAAAGGGGGTACACCACCAAGAAAAGGCTTGGAAAGAAGGAAATACAAATGTTATGTAAATATACCTGTGCAACCTAAGATATGAAATTAAAAATTAGAATAACCAATTGAGAATGAATAGAGGGGTACCTGTAAGAATGATGTAGTGAAAACAAGGTCTAAAACCCTAAAAATAATATTTTTGAAGTCTACTAAACACATACACCAAACTGGGTGATTTAGTCCCAGTCTAGGGTTTCTAAGTAGGACCTAGAATCTCTCAGTGTCTGATCTAAATTTGTTGAAATCTTGTAAAATTACTACACAATGGGACTCCTATGCCCAAGGTGGGAATTTAGTCCTAGTATTAGGGTTTGGTTTAAAATCTAGTATCCTCTAGTGATCTTTTGTAGCTTCTCTCCTATTCGATCTTTGAGTTTGAAAGCTTGAATTTTGGCCTAGAGGCAACTTTCTGTGTAAACGAAAACTTCTTGACAACTATGACAACTTTATTCGATCTTGCAACTTAGTCTTCAAAGGATCTTCAAGCTATAAACCACCTAGAATTGCAATCAAACATGAAGAGAGAGAACAATTGTTGATTTGTTAGGAAATGGGGGTTTTCCTTGGTCAAACCTCATTTTGGTAATCAAACCTTGGTGAGAAATGAAGAATGAAATGAAACATGCAACATAAGATGGAACAATAGAACCTTGTATGAAACCTTGTCGATCTAAAAACAACCATGAAGTGGCCTCAATGGATGTAGATCTTGATCATGATTCTTGATGAAGGATAATACCTTTGAATACTTGAATTGACCTTGAACAATACATCACAACATTAGCTCAAAGCCACATGCATGATGCACTAAATCTTTGGCATTATAATGGATCTTGATTGTTGCAACAAATGATGAAGGAATTTTTCCTTGAATGCTTTGGAAATGATCTTGTGAAGTATTAGGATTCTTGACTATTGATTGCTAGGTGAAATAATGATTTGAAACCTTAGTTATATAGGAATTTGGTCTAATTTACCATTTATTAGATCCCAAATGGCAATATTCATAAAATTTGAATTTAAAACCCTAATTTCCAGCTCTAAACCCTAAAAATGCTACAAATAGGACCCATACACATAAGGTGGTGTATGAGTCCCACCCTATATTTTAGGGGTGAGAGAATGTTCGAGTTAGAAAATTAGATGCATTTATTGAATATATTAGGATTTTGATTGAAATAAGCCTTAGGATTCAAAATAAAGGGTATTAGGGGCCTATTAATTATGATGTGAAGGTCATAAATGTAAGAGGACCCAAAACTTAGTGTAAAGGTTTAAATAAATACACTTTACAACACTAAATTAAGGAAAAATTAGGTCTATTTCCCTTAAAAGGGCCCTAAACTTAATGTGAATGTGTAAAACACATTACAAAACCAAATCAAGGCCACATTAAGTTCATTTTAATGTTAATAATTCCCAAATTAAGTGTACGAAATGGATACTTTTTCCTACACTACATTTAGCCCCCACTTTAGTGAGAGGAGGAACTTGCTTCAAACTCACACTAAAGTAGACATTCAAGAGGGGTGCAAGTGTACCAATGCAGATGTTATAGGATGACTAAGATGAAGGAGGTTGATCAAGTCCTCGGGATCCAAGATCATATTTCAAACCAACATAAGCACAAAGGGACATACACAAGGTGCATTATATGCACTAAAACAAGATATAAAAATATGCAATTTCAAAGACATAAAGATGAAATAAAAAGAAAGAAAATGTGGATCAAGCCTCAATCATTTTTCCAATGCAATGTGGATCATATCTAAGTTGTTTTTCCAAAATTGTATGCTTACTCTAAGGAAATAGAACTTCATGATGTCTGTTGGGTGAGTATACAAAAAAGGGTAGCTTAGCGAGAAAGTCATAACTCTATATCAACTTCTCACCATACAATGAGAAATTCATGCCCTTATTTAGGATTCTCATCATACTAACCATACCAAAGCTATCCCTCTGATAGCTTCAAGAGGGTGCCACAAAACATGAATGGGAAGATTCACTAGGCAAGAAAAACTTTGTGTGCTTGACACCCATGAACAAACAGGATGGCTGCATAGGAAGCAAAGTGTGTTATGCAAGGTGGCCATATAATAGTTATTGTAAATGAAAAATAATTTAAGGTACATTCAAAGGGGATTTTCTTAGTTCATGTAAGGTATCTTCTTAGGGATCATCATGTTTAGTGTATCCAAGAGAGAAAAAGTCAGAAATATCACACTCTCAGAGGAAATCAAATCCAATGACACCACCAAAAAAAGGATGCATAGCAAGAAGAAAGAAAATTGCACAATGAAATATGAGTTTTGATGTATGTCCCCACTTTAAATTTGTTGCTAACAACTTTTTTGTGATCAATTGCTTTAAGGTAGAAGAAGACATGGGAGGTTATTTATAAATCCCTTTTCCAAGTCATATGTTCTCAAATGAAACTACATCATGAAGAAAGGATTTCCCCTAAAGTGTAACAACTAAAGATAACTCAGTACATCACATGTGAGCCAACTTAACACATGTCGTCCACATCCAAATATTGCTCTGATATACACATGGAAGGAAGTCAGATAGCCAAAAGAGACAATGACAAGTGTCATTTGAGGACAATGACAACTTAACCCCCTTGCCCCCACTTTGTGCAAGACAAGGATAAGCCAAGATGATTGATGAGAAACTTGAAAAGCAGTATCAATTAGAGGAACTAGGTGCTTCAACACAAGGAAGAGCACAAAAATCCTTAAGATGTTGAATTTTATTACTCAAAGCCTTGCATTCATTAGTAGAATTACCACGAACTCTATGATATATACACTAAATGAACTCTTGTAAAATTTATCTCGTGTTCTTGGAGGGAGGGATATCAAACAATCTTGGAAGAGTCTCAGAAAGATACTCTCTTGATCGATAGTAGAGGATGTTCCTTTATTTTGCAACAAAGATACCTCTTGGTTAGTACAAGGTGTCATACTTGCACTAGACTCTTTAGATTGCAAGATTTTGTACTCTACTTGAAATGAGGGTTTAAAATTTGCTGAATTCTAATTGTTACCAAGGCATTTCCTAGGAGTGATTTGTGTGCTGAAATTAATGTTAAGAGAAGACTTCTTCACTTCTTTTGTTTCTTTCCAAGGACAATAACCAAGACCACACATATCTATCAGTTCTAGATGCACTATATTTAAGGTTTTCTTAGAGGGATATTTTGTAAGAGTGTTGATATTGAGTGAAGGCTTGTTTATTTTTTGAGGGATAATAACCAAGACCATTAGTCATTTCTTGTGTGTTAAGCTCTATAGGGACACATATACCTTGTTCTCTAGTACCACATCCTTTTCCACTATAACCAAGTTGTTTCATAAGTTCATAACCTCTTCCATAAAGTTTTTTCATTTCTTTAAGATTCAGTGGTTGCTCACAATCAACTTCATCAAAGTTGGTTATGTAATTTGTTTCTAAAACATCTGAAATATTTTTATATCTTTTGGGAGATGGAACTAAAGGGGGGATTAAGGTTCCTCCACCTATTACACTCAAGTTTCATTAATGGAAACCAAGATCTTCAACCAATTAGATTGATTCAGGAATGGGTTGGATGGTTAAGAATGGTTTTCTTGGGTGTGATTAAAGATTAAAAGGGGGTTCACCACCAAGCAAGGGATTGGAAAGAAAATAAATGAAAGTAACTTGCAATACCTAATTATACAACCTAATATATGAAATTGAAAATCAATATAATGAATTGATAAAGGATAGAGGGGCACCTAGAAAACTGAATATTTTTGCAACAAGGTTTACACTTCTAAAATTCTAACTTTTAATGCACACTGGGAATCATATGCTAGTAGGGGAAATTTAGTCCTAGTTTAGGGTTTTGAGCTAGATCCAAAATCTAGAACTAGTAAAATAGGATCTATAGAAAATGTTGAAATCTAGTATACAAGGACTCATACACCACAAGTGGTATTTTAGTCCTAATATTAGGGTTGATCTAAAATTCATAGAATCATCTAGTGATCTTTTGTAGCTTCTCTCCCTTGTGATCTTAGAGTCTAAAAAAATAAATTATACTTTGTAGGTAAATTTCTATGATCTTGCAATGTAGATGACAACTTCAACAACTTTTCAACTTTGAGAACTTTCTCCAATATTTCTCTTCAATAAATATTCAACCTAAATCTGCAAATCACACATAAAAGAGAGGGAAAATTTTATTTTGTTAGTAGATAGGGGTTTGCCTTGGTCAAGCCCCATTTTGGTAATTAAACCTTTAAATGAAATTAAATAGTATGAAGGAATGATGAATGAACAAATATGATATGTTGTAACTCACCAAACCCTTGGAACAAATGCTACAATCTAGTATGTAATGGCTGCCATGAATGTAGATCTTGACTGTATGTTATAGATCTTGACTTGAAATCTCTCTTGAATCATAAGAACCTACATCATAAATATTAGCTCAAAAACAAACTTGATGCATGATGACTTTAACATGATGCTTGAATATTGAATATAGCTCCAAAAATGTTGATAATCAACACTTGAATGCTCTTGAATGCTCTTGTGAACTATTGAATGCTCTTGTGAAAGTAATCTTAATTTCTTATAATGTTCTAAGTTGAAACTATGTGAAATAACCTTGTATTTATACTTGTTTATGCCAAATTTATCGAAATTACTATACGAAAATCTAACATAAGGTCTAGGAGAATAAAAAATTCTTAGAATAGAATTAAAAATACTTCGAGTCTAAGTGGGACTCATATGCTAGTTGTGGAATATGAGTCCTAGTAGGCTAAGCTTGGGACACAAATTTCAAAAATTGTTAAGTTCTATGTCAAATTTAGGACTAGGCCCCAAAAATGAGGTGGGAACCATACACCCAAGGTGGCATATGAGTCCCAAATCAGTAGATCTAGGAAGTACAACCCAAAATTATTAAATTATGATTGGTTATTAGATATATGTTAGGACTATCCTTAGAAGGATGCATTGAATAAGGCTTGTGGATGCAAAATAGGACCAAATAAGGCATAAAGAAGCCTAATTTTAGTAGGGAAGGCCCAAAAAAATGTGAAAATATAAAGGCATACATTTTTCTACACTACATTTAGCCCCCACTTTAGTGAGAGGAGTAACTTGCTTCCAACTCACACTAAAGTAGACAAAAGTGCACCAAGAGGGTTCCAAATATAACAATGATAATGATATAGGATGAAAAAAATCAAGAGGGTTGCGCAAGCCCCAAGGATCAAGATCCTATGGAAAACCAACATAGGAACAAAAGAAAACATGAAAATAATATAAGAAGTGACAACAAGGTAGAAGCATACACTTCCAAAGACATAAAGAAGAAAAAAAGGGGTGGATCAAGCTTCGACTATTTGTCTTGCACACTATGGATCAAATCTAGGTTGTTTGTCCAAAACGTTTACAAGTGGAACATGATGTCCACTATGAAAACCAAATGAATGCTCTCGAGTTCTAGTGGAACCTCAGGCCATGTAGTAGGTGAGCCCCTAGTGAGACACAGATGCATGCGGCCAGTATGCGTTCACACAAAGAAGCAAGTGGCTATGGGAAATAAACGCCTAAGTTTAGCTCCCATATGTACAACCATAGAAAAGCTATACCTCCTGATAACTTTGATAAAGTGCCACACAACACAATGGTAGGATCTATGAGGCAATCAAAACTTTGTATGCTTGACACCCATGAACAAACAAATGGATCCACAAGAAAACAAAGTGTGTTATGCAAGGTGGCAATATAATCGATATTGTAAATACAAAATAGTGTAAGGTACATTCAAAAGAGTTTTTCTTAGTTCATGTAAAGTCTTAACTTATGGAACATTGTGCCTAATATCTCCAAGAGAGGACCAATTGAAGGATAGAAGATTCACAACATAGGGGATGTAGTGTGTTGCATCAAGCCACTAAGAGGAATATAATATGCTTAGAGGGATCATTCTCTTGAAGGAAATTATTCCCAATGTCACCACAAAGTGAAAGATGCATTGCACATGAAGTAAGACGACTACACCATGAAAAATGAAATGAAAATGAAAAAGAATAATGCCAATTTTTTCCCCCATTTAAAGAATTTTCTAAACATCGTGCTATGAGAAATTAATTTAAAGTAGAAAATGATAAATGCTAAAAAATAAAGATTACATGAGATCTTATTTGGAAATCCTTATGCCAACTCATATGTTTCTAAATAAAGCTACGTCATGAAAAGGGATTTCCCAAAAAAGGAAATCCCAAAATCACATAAGGGATCCATGGATTCTGGGTCAATATGTCTTTGCTACAATGTTGTTTGAGAGCTCAAAATTATCATCATTCCCCAAATATTCATGGAACAAGAATGACACAAAGAGAGTGAAAAAAAAGAAAAAGAATTTGGGTCAACATGGAGGAGACCTAAATGTCTCGATTCCTTACATCAACCCCAAAAGGAAAATACAAGACAAATGAAAAGATAAATGATAATCTTTTGGTTCAACATGGAAGAGACTTGAATGTGTCGACGCCTTGTGTCATCCCCAAAAAGAAAACATAAGACAAATGAAAAAAAAATGATAATATTTTGGGTCAACATGGAAGAGACCTAAATGTCCCAATGTCTTGTGTCATCCCCAAAAGGAAAAAACAAGACAAATGAAAAGATAAATTTTTACATCATAGAGAGTAATGTAGATACAAATAGAGGAATTTCATAAAGAGAGAGATATACATCAAATAGAATGGTACAGGGAGATCACATTACACACATGCAATCACACACATAACATGAAAAGAATAATAAACAAAGCAAAGAATAGTAAGGCATATTTGAATCAACCTATTAGAAATTCATCCACATCCCAATCCTATTTATCATATACAACAGGTGAAGAACTAGCCAGAGGGACAACAACAAGTGCAAAACTAGGATCATTGCTAGGTTTAACACTCTTAGGATAATTATTAGTTAAGCTCATAGAAGATGAAAATAGTGTATTCAATTCATTATGCACGTGTTCATTAATCTTAGCAACCCCATCATCATCATCCAAGTTAAGCACAATGAGAGGTCGAATGATAATGCCCAAAGAAGGGTTTAGTTCTTGTTGCGGTTATGATATAGGATCTTTTTTTTCCAGCAAAGGGGGGGCTCATTGTGTATTGCTTCAATCAAGTTTGGATGTTGGTTTTCTTTGTTGTTATCTTCATTTAACCTTTGAGCAAGAGGATGATGTCTATGCCTACTCTCTCTATATTTTTAGTTTCTTTTAGTGTGGTTTTCAAGTTGTGTTTGTGTAAGAGTGGTTTTATCAACCATATGTTTCTTTTCTTCCCTAAGGGGAGGAACAAAAGGAACCTTAGGAGGTTGTTCAACCAATTTATCTCTAGCTTTGTAAACCCTTTTTTATCTTAGGAGGCATGATCAGATTGTTTTGGTTGTCTCTTGGTCATTTATAGGAGATATCAAAATGATCTATCTTGGGTTGTTCTTAATTATTTGGAATGTCTTTTCATTCAATCATAGTTTCATCAAGGGTAGGAGGCTCAATCATAGGTTGATGCATGTTTTTAAGGGATAGTTTTTCTATGCATTTTACCTTAAAATTTTGATAGGATTTGAAAAAGATATCCAATAAAAAATTCCCATAGGGAGACAAAGGATTAAAGCCACTATGGTGCACAATAAAGATCTCACTGTCAAAGGGATTTACTAAGAGTATCAATGCACCACCAATGATACAACTTCCATGGAGCGTAGCCATGGATAGCCAAGATTCACATAGAATTGATCTAACATCGAGATGATGGAGAATGAGACATCTAATTATTTAGGTCCAACTTTTAAAGGAAGGGTGATTGATCCCATTGTAGGGAAAGCAAAACCATTATGCATTTTTATCCATGCTTTCATTTTATTATATGTTTCTTGATAGAGTTCATGCATAAGTAAGAATTATTGAGTGATCACATTCTCAACACAAATGGGATCAATTAATATCCCATTAGTGAGATTGTCATTGATTTGGATAGCTATGTAAATAGAACCATCAGGTGCATTTCTAATTATATCTTTAGATGAGAGAGTAATGTCAAGAGGATTTTTAGTTAGGTCCTTGCGAGGTAGAATTTAGATCAATCCCACCATATTATCCATAATATTTTGTTCAATAGTATCCACAGGACCTTGTTCAATAGTATTCATGTTGTCATCATTTGTGTCAACACTCATCACATTATTCTTCTTAGTTTCACTAGCTTTGACAAATGAAATATTATGGTTAGGCATAGGATTGGTCAATATTTAGAAGTTTTGGTTTGGAGGGGCAATAGATTTATTTCCTTGATCATTCAAACCTCCAACTTGAAGTTGATTAGAATCAATGAGGTCTTTCACAAGATGTTTAAGATGCTTACAATGTTCTATATCATGTCCATTATGTCAATGATAATGACAATATGAAATTGATCTAAAATTCATGGGTAAAGGCTTATTAATATTAGGAGTTTTAATAGGAGGTAAGGAAATCATTTTTTGTTTTAGGAGTTGTAATATTATGTTATGGAAGGTATTGGGTAAGGGAGTAAATTGTCTAGATGGATCCCCAAATGTAAAAGGAGTTGTCTTCTTCATAGCAGCCACTTGGGTATCAAAATGTTGAGTTGATTCAGGGGGATTTAGTTGAAGGAATCCTTTACTTTGTTTCCTAAAAGGTTGATAATTATTTTGGTTTATGGATTCAAAATTTTTAGGATGGATAGAGGTGGATTTTGTTTCATGAATACTAACTAAGTTTTGATAATCACAAAGGGTAGTACCCAAGTGTACAAAGGAAAATTCATCATTCGAACTTATCTTTTTTCTTAGTTTGCAAATTCTCAATAAACATCCATTGTAGGTGAGGGTTGGGAATCTTTACGTCGATTTGGGAATAAAGCATTTGGTTGCATGAAATAAATTTAGTATCCTTTTTTATCATTCTTTTTCTTACATTTCACCAAATTAGCTAAGGCCATCTTAGGAGTCATGTACACTTGGAAATGGTTTATAAAGGCCTCAACAAGTTCCTTGAATGAATGAATTGAGTTATTCAATAATGAGGAAAAACATTGTAAAGCATTATCTTTCTAGGTTCTAGGGAAAAACTTAGCCTCGAGCTCATCCTCAAGGGCAAAATCACTACATAAGGTTGTATATGTAGAAAAATGGCTAGAAGGATCTCATTTCCCCCATATTTCTCAAACCTGGGATTCTCTATACCTTGTGGTATCAGTGTTCTCAATATCTCCAAGGATAATGGATTTCATTTGAAATAGTATGTAGGTTGGCCATTTTGATTTTGGTTTATGGTAAAAACTTTCTTTTGAAGGGATGAAACATTTTGCAAAGGCTAGTTAAGGATTGGTGCAGGGGCATCATGGTAGTCCACTTTTGTAATTAAGGTATTTGAATGGTTTGTTTAGGGTGTTTTGAGTCTTTTGAGTCAATAAGGTCATAATAGACCATGTGTGATGTTCCTCCTTGACTTTGTAAATTATTTGAAGGTTGAGAACAACTAGTAAGTTTCCCAAAAATTTGAGCTAGGTTATGCACAAGTTCTATTCCTTCTTCACTTTTAATCATGTGGTGTATGTTATCTATGGTAGGAGTAGTAGCAGTGGAAATGTTTTCAATACCCAGTTGATGTTGTAGGTTTTCTAAGTCTTCATGAATTTGGATTATTTTTTGTTGTAGAATACTAGCAACCATTGTTTCAACACTTGTCACACTACTTGAAGGCAAAGAGTTGTTAAGGTTATGGTCCATACCTAGTAGTGTCAATGCTAGGAGTGAAAGAGCTAGATAACCCAAGATCCACAATGATTGTGCTATAACAGAATGAAATGAGTCTCAAACTTCATCTCACTATAGTATTAGCAATAGGAGACCAAGTTATAAAGCTCATGCAAGGGACAATCAATGAATGCAAGATAAATGCAATGAACAAAAGATAAATGATATTTTATAATTCTAAGTATTATGTTGAAAAATTAACCAAATTAAACTAGATTAAATGAAATGAATCTAAAAAAAACTCAATAGACCAAAACAAGAATCTAACAACAATAGACAAAAGCATAGAAACAGGGTTTTCAATGTTGTAATATGCAATTTTAGGTCTAAAACAAGACTAAATCCCGTAGAGGGGCATATGAGTCATAGTTAGGGTTTTTCAAGGGTTAAAATTTTGTAAAATAATCAATACAAAATACCCAAAAATTAGGTAAAACCACCCGTACTAGGAGAAAATCACCCAGAGGAGCATATGAGTCACAAATTAGGGTTTTTGGACTAATTTCAGCAAATTCTATCTGAATGCTAGGTTTTCTAGTTTCAATATTGTCTATACTATGTTCAATTATAGATTTTAAGTGAAGTTAAATGATGCAAGAGGCAGTAATGCAACCTATATGCACTTTCACTAATGCAAATTTGAGAAAACCTAGATGCAAATTAACTAATGCAAGACCTAATGCAAAGTTAAAGTGTAGACACTAAAAAAGTCTTGATCTGTATTATGCATATAATTTTGATTAACTAACATCACTCCCTCCTCGTAAATTATTTTTTCACTAACCAATTAATTAAATAATATTTTAATTATTTAGTTAAATTCATCAATTTCTACTATTAATCAAATAATTAACTTTATTGGATTAATTTACTTTCTTTTGACTAATGTTCATCCTATTTAGTTAAAATAAAATCATTTAATTAAATTCCCCTAAGTCCTCTCATTTAATTAAATATCATAAATCCCCTCACCCACTCAAGTTGATTAATTCTAAATTAATTAACTCTAATCACTCTCTAAATCCTCATTACCCATTTCTCTAGCTTTTAACTTCACCAAAGTTAAATCAACTCATGGTCAACTAACCAAGTTGCACATGGAAATAATTTCTTTTAATTAACTAATTATCATATTTTCTCTCATAATGGCATAATCTTAGGAATATTCCTCTCAACCACCCCTTCATTCAATTTCCCTCCAAAATGCTTTTAAAGCCTCTTACAAAAGTATTAAATTCTCTTACAAGAGCCACCTTTTCCTTAAATGGCCTCTTACATGCCATATTATTCCTCTTACATCTCAACCATATTCATTCAATTCCCCTACATCCTCATACAATTCCACCTACATTCTTTAACTCTACACATTCTCCAAAATGTGCTCCACATCCATCCGTTAGCCTTGCGACAAATTCACAATCTTATGGGCTCCCCTTTTAGTCCCACATTCACCAATTTCACTCACTCTTCAACCCTTGAGTCTTATAAGTAGAGGCTTCTTCTACTTGAAATGGATCCACAATCTGATGCAATCTCACTATAAGCATTTTCACTCATAGCAATCACTCATTTACACTCATTTTCATCACATTTTAGCTTATTTTCATTATCACTTTGCATCAATCTCATACACTTCGAATCACTTACATCTTAGAGACTATCAAAGGGATTGGGAAAGGACTATGTTCTACATCAAAGTGGCACCAATTCCCCTATGGGATGGGCGTTTGGTCTATTTAGTTTGATTACATACTCTTATTTTCTTTCTTTCATGCTTCTATTTCATGTTTCCATCTTTGTTTGATCAAGAATATAATAGGGAATGCTTTGTTTATGCTCTCTAACATGACTAACCTTGCTTGTTTTGTCTCTTGTTAGCTAGTTGCAGATTGGAATTGACATAATGTAAGCTAGGTCTAGGACTATGATGCACTCAAAATTATAAAATAAGGTGTCCAAAGGTAAGGTTCACCAAAATGAAACCTCATAAATAATTTTATCTCTTTTGAGAGAGGGAAATAAAGGGATATTAGAGTTCCACCACCTATTTCACCCAAGTTTCTTTAAAGGAAACCAAGATCCTCAACCAATTGGCTTGATTGAGGAATGATTTTGGATGGTTAATAATAGTTTCCTTGGGTGTGATTAAAGATTAAAAGGGTGTTCACCACTAGGCAAGGGATTGGAAAGACAAGAAATGAAAGTAACATGCAATACCTAATTATGCAACCTAAAATATAAAACTGAAAATAAGAATAATGAACTGAGGAAAGATAGAGGGGCACCTAGAAAACTAAAGATGATTGCAACAAGGTCTACATGAAATTTTCTATTTTAATGCACACTAGGACTCATACACTAGTAGGGGTGATTTAGTCCTAGTTTAGGGTTTTGGGTTGCATCTAGAAATCTCGAACTGCTAAACCAAGATCTCTAAAAAATGCTTTATATATGGTATCCTGGGACTCATATGCCACAAGTGGTGATTTAGTCCCAATATAAGGGTTGATATGAAATTCTGGAATCCTCTAGTGATGTTCTGTAGCTTCTCTCCCTTGTGATCTCTAAGTCTAAAAGACTGATTTTTGCTTTGTAGGTGACTTTATATTATCTTGCCATGTAGATGACAACTTTAACAACTTTACAACTTTAAAAAATTTCTCCAATCTTTCTCTTTAATGGATCTTCAAACTAAATCTATAAAACACACATCAAAGAGGGGGGAAAATGTTTTTTTGTTTGTAGATAGGGGTTTTACTTGGTCAAACCATGTTTTGGTAATTAAACCTTGAAATGAAATCAAATAGGATGAAGGAATGATGAATGAACAAATATGATTTGTTGTAACTCACCAAACCGTTCAAAAAAAGGCTACAATATTGTATGTAATGGCTAGTATGAATGTTGATCGTGACTCTTGATTGTATGTTACAGATCTTAACTTGAAAGCTTACTTGAATCATAAGAACCTACATCACAAATATTAGATAAAAGACAAACATGATGCATAATGACTTTGACATGATGCTTGAATCTTGAATATAGCTTAAAAGAACTTGATAATCAACTCTTGAATTCTCTTGAATGCTCTTTTGAACTCTTTAATGCTCTGGTGAAAGTAATCTTGATTTCTCATGATGTTCTAGGATGAAACTATGTGAAATAAATTTCTATAAATATACTTGTTTATGCTAAATTTCCCAACATTACAACACTACAAGTTGACATCAGATCTAGGAGAATAAAACCCCACCAAGAATTGAATTCAAAATAGGTCCAATCTAAGTGGGACTCATACACCAATTGTGGCATATGAGTCCTAGTAGGCTAATATTGGGACACAAACTTCAAGAATTGTTAAGTTCTATGTCAAATTCAGGACTAAACCTCAAAACTTAGGTGGGACCCAAATTCCCAAGGTGGTGTATGAGTCCTAGATCACTAAATATATCCCATACAATCTAAAATCATTAAATTATGATTGGTTATTAGATATATATTAGGAATATCCTCAGAAAGATGCATTAGATAATGCTTGTGGATGAAAAATAGGAACAAATAAAGCATAAAGAAGCCCAATTTTAGTAGGGAGGGCCCAAAAAAGTGTGAAAATGTAAAGGGGTACATTTTTCTACATTATAGTTTCTTCTTCTAAAGTGGTTGAAGTGGATGCTTTCAAATCTTGTGTTTGCATTATCACTTTTTCTTTTGCCTTTTCAAACTCTTTTGTTGTGATCTTGTATTCATCCATAAATGTAGGTGTAAAATCCAAGGAACCCAAATCATCCATCTATAACATTGTGAAGGGTTTAGGGAACTTATCTTTTTGTTCTTTTTGTATGTGTTCTACTTGTATAGTTGGTGCCAATATTTTCAAAGGATTTTCCTTGTCTTTTCCAAGTTGTAAAAACACTGTAAGGCTAAAGATCAAATTTGATATATATGTACTTTGTTATTGTAGATATACTTCATTTTATGATGAAGGGTAGAAGGTACCACCTACATCTCATTAATCCATGGTCTTCCTAAAAGGAGGTTGTATGAATGATCATGACGCATAACATGGATCGAGGTTTGTAATGTAACTTTTTCAACTTTAATGGGTAATGTAATTACACTAGGTGATTTTTTTCCTATGTTATCAAATCCATAGATAGATAAAGAGTTAGGTTGAATTTGTCTTTTTTCTACTTTAATCTTTTCCAAATTGTTTATACTACATACATTAAGGGCTGAACCATTGTTAACAAGAGTTCTCTTTGTCCCAATCTGATTATTTTGAGCTATTATCATGAAAGCTTCATTTTGTTTTTGCACTTCTAATGTAGGTAACTCATCTTGATGGAAAGTAATGTCCAAGTTTCCTAGTGTCATAGATTGAATTTGGGTTGCTACTTCATTTTATTTCACAAATTAGGAGGGGTAGGAACTTGTTGTAAGGAACTTTGAATCATGTTCTGATAATGGGGGAGGCTTGAATAAGATCCCATAATGATATCTTAGCAAGAGCATTCTTAAGTTGTTCAAAAATATCATACTTATTTCCACTTTGTAAAGGCATAGGAGGAGGACCAAGCAAGACAGGGTGAGGAAATATGAGAGATGTTGAAGGTGTTTTTCTTCTTTGTAGATTACTTCTAGTGTTATATCTATGAGCAATGGTGTTATAATTTGATTTCTCTGAAACATTTTTCCTAGGTGGTTCAGCGATAAGGATGGGTTTGTTTTTAGTTTGTGGTTTGTGTGAAGGTGGGTAAAGGATGAGTTGAGGTTTAATAATATTAACTTCTCTTAGTGAAGGAGAGTCTAATGTCACTTCATCATCTTCATCTAAGGAAACTATATTGTTATGCCTTGCATAACCACCCCATTTTATTCTGGAACAAAATGGGTCCCCCTTGTTCTTTTCTTTTCCTTTGGCCTTTGGTTTTCTTCCTTGGCATTTTCTTTGTCCTGTTGGATGTGAAACCGGGACCAATATCGAACTTGGATTTTCATCCAAGTTTTGGTCTTGTTTCGTTCCCAGTTCCGGTCCCGTCAGTTCCTTGGTCTTTCCCTTTTTGCTCTGTCGGATCCGGGTCTGAAACTAAATCTAAACTTTGAACTCTTTCAAATTTTTGGGGTTCGAGTTCCACCTTGAGTCCGACTCTGCTTCTCTCTCTTCTTCTTGGTCTTTTTCCTTTGTTTTTGTGTCATGTACCTTAGGTGTTTTCTTTTTGGCCTTAGGCATTTTTCTTTCTATTTTGGCAAGCTTGAAACCGAAATGAAAACCCAACTTGAAATTCCTTCCAAGTTCTGTTTTCTATTTCTTCCCCGGTCCTGGTGCCACCTCTTTTGTTTTTATATTTTACATCTTTTCTTTTTTTTTTGGCAGACCCAGAACCGGAACTGGAACCAAACCCTAAAAATTTCAAAGTTTCAGGTTCAGGTTTCGTTCAGACCCCGATTCCAAGTATCTTTTTCTTTTTCTTTTTGCTCCCATTTGTCTGGTTGTGGGGTTTTCTTCTTCCTTTCCCCTTTTATTTTTTTTCTTTTGGTCATCTCTTTGTATGTTGTCGGAGGTGGGATTGGGATGGAATCCAGAACTGAAACTTTGAAGAAGTTTTAATCTCAGATTTAGTTCCGTCCTTGCCCCCTTACGTTTCGCCCAGGATTGATTTTTCTCTAATCTTGCCTGTGTGTGTTTCCATTTTTGTGGATGTGGAGCCAAAATGAGATCTGAACTTGGAAATGTTGATTATTTCTGTGGTTAGTTCCCATGTTGACTCTGGTGCCGATTCTGATTTCTTTTTGGTTCTGACTCCGCCAGTTTTAAAAGGGAAGTGTGTTCCCAGTCTAGATTTGGTTTTGCCTCTTCCGGAGGTAAGTTTATTCTTGCAAGGTGTAATAAAATGAGAGGAGTATGATGGGTAAGATTGAAGGTAATATTTTTATGGTTTAAAATACTAATGGCAACCTTGTTTTGTAAGGTCAAGTCATGTACGTGATGATATTTTTCAAGGAGTCTTAGCAAGGAGAGGTGACTTTGACGGGAAGTTTTGCGGACCTGATAGGGTCTCCTTGACATAGAATGATCTTGATTTAATGTCTCATCGACCCCAATAGGGTCTTGTCAAAACAGAACGAGCTCAGGGAGAATGAAGGAGCTTGATGTGATGTCCTAGTGACTAGCGATGGTCTTGCTGATTATTTTTTAACCTTCTGCGTAATTAATGGAGCCTGCCATGATGTCCCACCAACCTGATGGTGTATCACCTACATATGATCCAATGTCAACAAATTTTGACTACCCGGGGGTTCCACATGGAATATGTTCACCCAATCAAATAGAACTAAAGGTGAACCCTAGGTAGTTTGACTGATCGACTACAAACCAGAGGAAGGTCAATAGAATGCAACGAGTGTGGATCCGCTCTATGAAGGAGCCGATGGAGAAACTTGATGAACACTGGTGTGAGGATCTGATGAAAATTCTAGTGCTGCTTCCAAAAAATGGTCAACGCACAAAAGGATCTGGGGTGGAAAGAGGACCGAGGAAGGAGGGTGAAACCATAAGTCATAGTGATAGTCGATGTCTACTGACAGGGGTAGTTTGACATTAATGGTGATATCTTAGGGAATTCAAAGCAGCTCCGCTGGATTTCGAAGGCAGACATAGAGGCGTAGGAGTTAATGTTGTAAGCTGCAAAAGATTTGAGATCATCCCTGGGATAATCTTTTACCAATATGGAAAGCAGGAATGCACATTTAATGTAGAACTAACTTTATTCAAAGATTTGGATGCTGACTCTCTTGCATCAACGGATATTTTGTAAACCCTAAAAATAGGGGATGACATTCTTTTCGAGAGGTGGTGTATTTATGGCATTCTTGCCTTTTTGTAAAGGGTTAGAAGTAAGAAAGAAAAGTTAGCAGATGGAAACAATCTGTAGATATGGATTTTCTGTACACTGGTGATTGTGCCAGATTTGTAAATGTTTCTTATTTGTTTCACCAATAGTAGGAGCAACCAGACTCAAATATACTTCATATTGTGTTCCAGAATGGTATTTATCTTGAGTTAATCATTTGATTTGAGAAGCTTTCAAGGAATGAAGTGTTATTTTTTGCTTTAATTAAAATGGTAACTAGTAAATTGTTATGGAAATCAGCACTGTGAATGGATGCAACTGTGTGTTAATCACAAGTTAATTTTGTTTTTTAGTTTTATTTTACAATTCCTTGAAAGGTAACAAGTTTGGTTAAGTTAGATGAATTATCATTCTTTTTAGTACCAAAACCTTGATCTATCCTTTTTTATGTTTATTTAAAAACCCTAGTTAAAGTAGGTTTAAATTAATGCTCGATCTTAGAACAATCCACAAGCTCAACACCAGCAGGCCAACTACAGGAACATCAACACCGTTAAGCAACATCAACACCGTTGAGAACCAACTACAACGACCTTGGGAGCTAAGACATCCATGTGTTGTCTTTCTCTTTTAGGAGAAACAGGATAGCAAGTATTATGTTTGCATGTTGATGTGCCATTTTGACCAACAACATATATCACTATTGTTTGAAAGACATGTGTCAATGTTATCATTTTCTTGCACCATGCTATCCTCCCTATTAGGAGAACTACAAACTAGATGTTCATAAAATTCAAATGGTGGTTTTGATAAAATGAATTCATCACAAGGGAGTTATCAATGGTTGGATTTTATAACTGAAACCTAGGAAATAGGGTGCTCCATGTTTTAGGAGATGAAGCACAAAAGGGGAAATAAGGGATCCCCTTCTTTCCTATTTCACTTTAGTTCATTCAAGGAAAACTTAGAGATCTCAATATAATAATGTAATTGAGAGAAAGGGATTTGAAATGAAGGATTTTGGTACCCTATTTTAAACTTACCCTTCTAGGATCTTTCACCTAAAAGGGAAGGAATAGGGTTCAAAATGCAAAATGTTTCACTCAAGATTAATGTAAGGATGGATAGGAAATGGATGTGAAATGTCTGTGGATGTGTTTCAATGCAAATAAGTGAATTTAAACTAATATAATGCAAGATTCTAGAAAACAAAGTGTTGATTGCAAATGTGAAGTAGAAACCCAAATAAATGAAAACATAATTTGATGAAACTGAACAGAGTGCACCTGAAGACAAACTAATGTTACTAGAAGATTCTAAAATGTCTCTAAAGTCATTGTTAATGGCTATTGGGATTGATTCACCATGCATGGCGAATTAGTCCTCCTAATGAAAATTTATGAGAACAAGTTTTAGACTGTTGGAAGATGAAATCTAACAAAATTGAATTTTTAGGCCTACAGGTGGTATCATTCACCACAGGTGGTGAATCAATCCACCTAGAAGAATCTACAAATTCAAGAGTATATTTTTTGGAGCTAGATCTACAATTCTACTTCCTACAGGTGTCCACTTTTGAAACTATCAGATTTGGGTCTAAAAGTGAGTTTTTGTTGATTCTTTGACTTGCTGAATGAAGAAAGAGCTTTAAAAACCTTGCAACTTGATCTTTTAATGATTTCCAAGCTTTCAAGAGATCTAAATCTACAAATACACAACATAAGAGAGAGAGAGAGATGTTGAATGTTCAGGCATGGGGGTTTTCCTTGGTCAAACCTAGTTTAGGTAATTAAACCAAAATGATGAAAGAGGAGAATGAAACATGCAACAATGGAATGGATTACCTTGCCATGATGAATGATCTTGAAATTCTTCAACATAACATGTAGAATTTTCCCTTGAATTTCTTTGGAAGCTTAATAAATGACTTGCAATGTGAAATCCATAGCTTGCTTGAGAAGATAAATGGTGAATGATGAAGAATGGATGAATTAATTAATTGGAGATGAAGAATATATGAAAATGAGGTGAAAAAACTTATTTATACAATTCTTGTGCATTAGTATCCATTCATACTTCATCATAGGTTGACATCAAGTGATTTTGAATAAAATCCTAAAAGGAAATTTGAAATATTTTGAATTTGGGGCCAAGGGGGACACATTCACCATCCATGGTGAATGGGTCCCACCTAGGACCTAAAAACATGTGTCAGGAAAAATTTTGTATTTAATGTTATTTTTCAGGATAACATTCAAAAATACACTTAATTACAACTTATGAGTGCATAAAGAGACCAAATAAAACATGAGAAGGGTGTAAATAGTGAAAATATGCCTAGAAGAGTGTGAAAGCTTGTTACAAGAATTTACAACACTTCAAAATAGAACTTGTTGATGAGTAAAGAGGTGATATTTAGGTAAATTACATTAAATAGAGTTAAGAAGAATGTAGAAATTTCTTACAACACTTCACAACACCTTCACAAGATCTCATTCTTTGAATTTTAGTACCTAAATAAGAATTATCAAGCCATGTTACAACATAAAATCATAGCAACATAGGTCCAACACCATGAACCAAGACCTAAATGGCCATAAAAATGACAAGGGGCCATTCTTCTGTGGCACAAGATCTTCTAAAAGGTCTTCTAGGGTCTGATTAAAGACAAAAGGGGGTTCACCACCAAGCAAATTCTTGGAAAGAAGGAAATACAAATAATATGCAAATCTAACTATGCAACGTAAGATATGAAACTAAAAATTAGAATATCCAATTGAGAATGAACTAAGGGCTACCTAGAAGAGTGATGTAGTCAAAACAAGGTCTTAAACCCTATAATTCTAATATTTGAAGTGTATTGTGACTCATACACCAAATTGGGTGATTTAGTACCAGTCTAGGGTTTTTGGGTAGGACCTGGAATCTCTTAGTGACTTATTTAGATTTGCTAAAATTTGGTAAAAGTGTTGTACTAGGACTCATATGCCCAATGTGGTGATTTACTCCTAGTATTAGGGTTTGGCTAAAACTTTGGCATCCTCTATTTATCTTCTATAGCTTCTCTCCTATCTGATCTTTGAGTCTAAAAGCTAGAATTTTGGTCTATAGGTGACATTTTGTGATGATGACAACTTCTTGACAACTATGACAACTTTCTTCAATCTTGCAACTTAGTCTTCAAAGGATCTTCAAGCTCTAAACCACCTAGATCTGTCATCACACATGAAGAGAGAGAACAATTGTTGATTTGCTAGGGAATAGGAGTTTTCCTTGGTCAAACCCCATTTTAGTAATCAAACCTCGATGATAAATGAAACATGAAACAAAAGATGAAACAATAGAACCTTGTTTGAAACCTTGTAGATCTACAAACAAGCATGAAGTGGCCACAATGGATGTATATCTTGATCATGATTCTTGATGAAGGATAATTCCTTTGAATAATTGAATTGATCTTGAAAAATACATCACAACATTAGCTCAAAACCACATGCATGATGCACCAACTCTTTCACATGATGATGGATCTTGATTGCTACAACAAATGATGAAGAAATTTTCCCTTGAATGTCTTAGAAATGCTCTTGAATACTCTATAATGCTCTTGTGAAGTCTTAGGATGCTTGACTCTTGATTTATAGGTGAAATAATGATTTGAAACCTTATTTATATAGGAATTCCATCTAATTTACTATTTATTAGATATCTAATGCCAAAATTCATAAACTTTGAATTGAAAGCCTTGATTTCCCACCCAAAACCCTAAAAATTCTACAAATGGGACTCATACACCCAAGATGGTATATGGGTCCCACCTAGGAAGACTCATACCCCCAAGGTAACATATGGGTTCCATCTAGGGGGACTTATATGCCCAAGGTGGTGTATGATTCCCACCTTGGATTTTTGAGGTGAGAGTGTTGAAATGTACAAGACAACTGAGAGGGGGGGTGAATAAATTGTCACCAATTACATTCATAATCTCAAACAATTACCGATCTTCACATCCACTTTAATCTATTATTAAGTATGAGCATGAAATGCAAATAAGAGAAAGAAATATCAACACAAGAAACACCAGATTTACATGGAAAACCCAATAAGGGAAAAACCATGGCGAGGATTAACTCACAATAAAAAGTAATTACAAAATTGATTACAAAGAGGCTCACTACAAAAAGGGCTCACTTCCCAAGATAGGACTCACTATCCAACAGGGAGGCACACTACCTACAGATACAAAAAGATAGAAATAAGAATGTTACAAAGAGAACACTTTCTCAATGCAATAGAAGATGCACCTTAAGAACTTCCACACATCCACAGCCTTGATCAGAGAATTACAAACACCATCGGCTCACTGCTTTAAAGAATCTAACACATTAAAGTACTACTTTCTCAATTCACTTTCACAAACTCTTGCTTCTCAAATTTGTGGCTTACAATCATAACATCTCAACTTGTATTTATACCATCTTCAACCTTATGGGTATGTGCAGGATCATCATGGAAAAAATAGGCCATTAAGTGGCAAAAAATTTAGAAAAATTGGAATTATACAACTTGACATAAAAATTTGAATAAGTTATCTATAATATTTAAAAAATATGTAATAATAGAATCTATACCAAATTGAATGTAGTTTCTAAACTACTAGGTTTGTTTTAAAAAAAAAAATCTATTTGGTGAAAATTTGAAATTCCAATGCAGTAGTACTTAAATTTTAGGGAAAAAGAAAGAAGTAGGTGTTCTTTGACCACCCTAACCACAATAAAATAATAATTTTTTTTATAATATTTTAGATATAAATAGAGGACTCATGTCCGATGTGATGCATATTTTTGTAATTTTTTTCCAAGTAAATAATTAATTATGAATTTTTATTACAACTTTTAAAAAATATAAAAACTTGTCGTCGACCACCTTAACTTGGTCAAAACTTCATGAAATTTTTTTTATTTTTTAATCCTATAGTATGTGAAGCATAGAATGTGACACATATTTTGGATTCAAAAAGTGTGATACCTATTGAAGCTATAGATATTTTTCAATCAACCTATCAATTAGGAATTTAGTCATAATTCAAATAGAAAATGAATAATAATTATTTATTGAATTCAAAGTAAAGAATAATTTATATTGGTGGAAAGCTGAGAATCTCCTTTAAAAACCCTTTTCATTTCATCAATTTTGGGTTAAAAAAAATTCACTAGCCACATACCCATCATATTGCCACTTTTTTGTCCCATCATGATCCTGCACATGTCCTTATAAACTTTCTCCAAGGTCAGCAACACATGCTTCACTTTACAAATTCAAATTAGGTTAGAAACTCAACATTCCTGTGATGGAAGAGAATGAGAGAAAACCAAAGAAACACTTAACCAAGACCCAAAACAACATCTCAGATCAATCACACACTTCCTTCGCATGGCGCATAAACACTAGGTCGGCCAAACCTAATGAAAACACCAATGAAATTTGAAGTAAATTCTTCTACAACAAGAATATAACATATAGAACACATAACATTCTCAACCATACATTGGAACACATGTTAAATAACTTTAGATTCATTGGCAGCAAGTGGAACAACCTTCATACATAGAACACTTTCCATCAGTCCATCCGAACTGTATAGACACATACAGTAACTCTAAAACTCATTTTCTAGAGCACCAAGCCATGAATTATTTTGATAGAACATAGATAATACCATTACAAGCCTTCTTCCAGATCCACAAGACTTGAAACAAGTCAGTGGAGGATTGCAGAGTAGATACATTTCTCCCAATCCATAAACAAATAACTCTGTTAGATCATTTCATACACCGATGAACACAAATTTCACTCTTCATCAAACTAGAAGCTATAATCTAGGATATATCACCAAAGGATGCCCATAAGCAACACTTCAGATCCACACAAGTATAGGATCAATACAGAAGAAATGTGGAGCACATACTAGAGCACATTTTGAACATACACACAACTCTAGCTTCTCTATTTTTTAATTTTCTCAAAAGCACTTGGTAACTCATCATATTGGCACACAAGTGCAACACCATAAAATAGCTCCATGTACTCACAACATCTCAATAGTATCTCAACTATACATGCACAACCTACAATAACTTGACTCATTTCTTTGTAACAACCTATATTGTGTTGACATCAATGACAACACCACCATACTCATTCATACTTGCAATAGAGAGAATGTCGGGGGGTTAGAAATTAGTTTCATTTATTGAATATGTAGGGATTTCAATTGAAATAAGCCTTAGGATGCATAATAAAGGGTCATAGGTTCCTATTAATGATGATGTGAAGGTCATAAATATACGAGGTCCCAAAATTTAGTGTAAAGGTGTATATAAATACACTTTACAATGCTAAATTAAGGGAAAATTAGATCTACTTAGCTTAAAAGGGCCCTAAAATTAATGTGATTGTGTAAAACGCATTACAACTACAAGTCAAGGCCACATTAGGTTCTTTTTAATGTTAATCATTCATAAATTAAGTGTGGAAAAGTGATACTTTTTCGTACACTATAGGTAATTTGATAGATGGTAAGAAGATTATTTAACAAATGAGGTACACAAAAAACATCATTGAAGGTTCCCTACCCACTATCAATAGATCCATTCCCAATTAAATTCATGCATTATACTATTTCCCATAAAAATAGGTGACATGGTAAAAGGCTCAAAAGAAGAGAAAAATGATTATAAAGATGCCATATGATGAGAATCTCCTAAATATAGAAGTCATCTCCCTTATCCAAGACCTGTGTAACCACAAAGAACTTGTCCTTTTTTTTACTTTAATTACTAACAAACCCAACATGGCCATTTTCCTTATTAGAATATTTTGAAGAAGAAGAAGTTGACTTAGAAATCTTAGCTCGGGTAGATCAATGTTAGTCTTTTTTAGAAGAAAATTTAACACATCAATGTCCTCCTTATAACAAGAATTTTCTCCATGCCTAGTATTTTTGTAGTATGAAAATGTAGTCTTCTCATTCTTAGATAATTTATCCTTTTAAGAGGATTTATTTTGTTCTTGATTTGAATATCAACATTCTTTGATTTCTTTTGTTTCTTAATAGATTGTTTTCATTCTTTAACCTGACTATCCAATAATTCCTGAGATTGAGGTGAATTTTTGAGACCCAAATAAAGAATCTTATGTTTCTCATGTATTAGCATCTCAAAAAAAGATGCAAATGAAGGTATAGTTAAAATGAAAGAAAAAAAGGTGGTGGGGTGTGGAATTATTTAAGGGTTCAAACACACTTACCCTTCTCCTAATTTCATTAGAAAAAGAGATCTTCCAAGAATAGGATTGACTTTCAACCCTGAGGTGAGTCAACCCTAGTAGGAAGGTGTGTTGTTTTCATATGAAAAAAATGACTGATTTTCACTTTGGGGAGATGTACTAAAATGCATTGAATAACTAAATTGCATGACCTAATACTTGAAATGCAAAATATTATGGTATGAAAAATGGAAATAGTAGTTTTCAGGAAGATTTGAGAAAGGTAGGATGGTGTGCACCTGGCTTGATAAGTGGGTTCTGAGAATTTTATTAAGACCGGTTCACCCTAGAGTGAAAGGGTCCTAGTGTAGGAATCCAAAATTTAATTTTACAGTCCTCATATCCTATATCTAAGATTTCAATTTCTCTAGGATTTACTATTAGAAAGCTATAAATAAAATCTAAATGTGAGTTTTTGTAGCTTGAAAATAATGATGATAAATTTGAAAACTCTATAAAATTTCTCATTTGATTAACTTTCAGCCCTTCTTCACTTATAAATTTACACATACAAAGAGAAGAATTTTTTTTTGTTTTTTCAATGAATGGGAATTTTCCTTAGTCAAATCTCATGTTCGTAATTAAACCTTGATGAAATCAAAGGAATTGATGAATCAAAAAAGCTATGTTAAAACTCACCTAACCCTTAATGGTTTCACTTGGAGGATTAAAGTATAACACATCACTCTATGGTCTGGATCATGCATGAATTGACTTGAAAGATTGATTGATTTGATGCGTGAATGCTTACTTAAATTCTTGAAACCTACACCACAATGTTAGCTCCAAAACATGACATGAACACACATGAACTTTGACATGATGATATGATCTTGATTGTTGTTGTAGATGATTGATAAATCTAATCTTCAATGATCTTTACAATTATATTTTCTCTTATGATCTCTTTATTATGCAACTTAGATTTGAATTGATAAAAATACCTTGTCTTGATAGGTGTTTATCTAATTTCCTAAAAAATAGATTCCACAATTTGACATTTGAAACTTGAATTTGATTAATTAAAATGGTGCCAAAAGAATATTAAAAAAAAAATCTTGACACTTAATGGGGATCCATTCACCCTTGGACGAATGGGTGATAGGACCTAAGTCCAAGACACGCAATTTCTAGGGTGTTTAAATTAATGTATGTAATTGTTTAATATAGTTTTACCTTTTAGAAAATGAGAATAATAAGGTTTTAGAATGCATAATTTAGTTAATTAGAAGCCTAATTAAGTCCAATTAATTAAGGGGATGCAAACATAGTGTGAAAATGTAATGGTGTACATTTTTCTACACTACATTTATCCAACATTTTATTGAGAGTATGATACAACACTCAAACTCACAGTAAAGTAGAAAAATAAGTCAAAAGAGGTCTAGTTGTACAATTTTTAGAAAGATGAGATTACAACAATCAAGGAGGGTGATCAAGCCTCCAAGATCAAATATCTCATGGAAAACCAACAAAGGCACAAAGAGACACATTCATGCAGTAGATACATTAAGATACACAATAATGCAATGTTAGAATTAATGCAAAGAGAAAGGAAGGGTGGATTGAGCTTTGACTATTTATCCAAAATTTATGGATCAAGCCTAGGTTGTTTGTCCAAGATTATGCTCACAAGGGCCATTGTAGTCTAATATACACTAGGTGAGCCTAAAGGCCATATGAGGAAAACATTTATATTGGTCTAGTGCAGTCCGATATACACTAGGTGTGTACCCATAAAAAGGTGGAAGATGGGAAAGTCATGCCAGGTCTATAGGATCCCATATGCCAACCATATAAAAATTTATACTCGCTAATGACTTTGATAAGGTACCACACTAAATGTTCATAGGTTTTAAGAGGCACCATCGGCAAGCAAGTATTATTATGATTAATGTCCAATATTTTGTTTAGGATAGTCAAAGGGGTTTGCTTAGTTCATGAAAGGTCTCACCTTAGGGAACATCACACTTGACATCACAACCAAGAGAGGAATAGTAGAGGGATAAAAGATTCACACCTTGGGGAATGCAAGAAGTAGAATTACCACCAAGAGGAATTTCATATGCCAAGAAGGGTTACACTCTTGAAGGACGTCAAACCTAATGTCACCATCAAGAAGACACATCATGTGAAATAAGAAGAAAACAATTGAAATGAAGATAATTTGATTAAGAAAGCAATGAGTGGGAGGTATAGTGCCCCCACTTTAGAGAAATTACTAAACACCATGCTGTGAGAAATTAGTTTAAAGTAGAAGATGGTAAATGCCAATACATGACATCTTGTTTGGAAATCCCTATGCCAATGATATGTTTCCAAATGAAGCTACATCATGGAAAGGAGGTTTCCCCTCATATGCAATCCTAAGATAATACATATGGGATCCACATATTTGAGTTCAATGTATGTCTTTACTATAGTGATATAATAGAGTTCAAAGTTGTCATCATTACCTAGATACCTTTTGGAACAATTAACACAAATTTGGAATGACACATAGAGAGATAGAAAAAAAATCCTTATGGGTCAAGATAGAGGAGAACTAAATTTTTTTAATTCTTTACACCGTCCCTAAAAGGAAAACAGAAGAAAAATACAATGTTTAATACACATAGAAGAATGTCACAACAGATTCACTTCCTTTGTATCCTTGCACCAACAGAGTCACAAGGGTCATCGAAAGTAGGATCACAAAAATAAATACTTACCAAATAGTATAGTACAAGTGATCAAATTATATACATGCAATCACACAAAGAACATGAATAGATATAAAGCTAGTATGACACATGTGAGGCAACCTAAGGAAATTTGTCCACATCCCAATCTTGTTCATCATAAATGGAAGGAAGATGACTAGCCAAAGGGTAAACAATGAGTTTTGTATTAGGAAAAAGCTATCTAACCCCCTTGCCTCCCTAGAAGCTAGGAAAAGGATGAGCCAAGATAGGTGATTAGAATGTTCTCCTTGCAATATGGAAATGATTTACACAAGGTAAAATAAATGTAATAGTGAGTATGCTATGATTCTACAACTATTACATGGAAAGGAGAAAAGTGTGTGTATGCTCTCCAATTACATAAATAATATCATTTTCATGTATCATTTTCTATAAAAACAAAATTTATTAGTAAGATACCTAAGAGTTCTATGAAATGTGTTACACAGGTGGTTTTTGCTGCACCAAAAGATTGACCTATCAATTCCTAATACAACCACCAAATTTAACAAGATCCAAGATCCACAGGAGGTGGTTAAGCCATGTAATGAATGCAAGCCCATTTTTGCACAACACAAGGATAA
Organism: Sequoia sempervirens; assembly: GCA_007258455.2. Taxonomy (NCBI): domain Eukaryota; kingdom Viridiplantae; phylum Streptophyta; class Pinopsida; order Cupressales; family Cupressaceae; genus Sequoia; species Sequoia sempervirens. The sequence goes on along the minus strand of VDFB02040335.1, from coordinate 978 downwards.
CAAGGGTGAAACTCTTGCAAAAATCCCCCCATTCCAAGTGATGGGTTCAAACTTGTGACCTTGGATGTGATACCAATTATTGCACAATTGATTTTCATTGCACAAAAAGACCAACCTATCAATTCCCAATAAAACTGCCATATTTATACAAGATCCAAGATCCACAGGAGGTAGTTAAGCCATGTTACAAACCCAAGGGCCATGCTACATAACACAAGGAGACCAAAGGAAAAACTCTTACATCAAAATGCACATTAAATCATGTTTTTACTGTTTCCTTTTTGTTTTCATTGATAGATGGTAGTGTAATCAATCCCAAATGAAGGAGTTAATCAATTTTTCATTCAGTTTTCTATTATAGTATGTAAAAATGGTAACTTCTTGAGTTTGTAGGGCTTAGGTTTCTTACTTGATTGGGCCACTCATTGAGGTGGAGGTTGGGGGGAGAATCTTGATATCCTAGTCCTTTGGTATCTTCTAATGGTTGTTTTTGTAGCAAATGATGAATTTCATTTTCATTAGTTATGTCACATCCTTTTTTGTTTAAGATCTTATTTAGCATCGGCCATAAATCTCTTCTAATTTGAAAGGTGTATTGGTAACTAAATGAGAAAAGAAAAGAAGAGTATCACTATTGTCCTTGTTAACAATTTCTTTCATGTGCTGATGGTTGATACTTTCCTTTTTTTTCAATTTCAAGATGCAAAACGTTGAATATATCAAGTGATGGGATGATAGGAGGTGTTGGTTATTACATGGATGGATAGAAGGATTTGTTTTTCTCAAGGTTATGTACAGAGTCTTGTATGAATTGTTCAATGCTATCTTCATCTTGGCCTATGATGTCCACCTCATGGGGACTCTCATTAGGAGATGAAGATTCATGAGTGTTATTAATTGCATTAGGATTATCTCCAAATATACAACTAGAAACATCAACTAGAGATCTTAAGGACATCAATATGTTGCCAAAACACA